>CAMPET010000330.1:5763-28907 GCA_946803715.1 Beroe ovata
TTTGCCTCTCTATCCCTTTCTTGAAGGAAATCGAAAATTTTCCCACGCTTGCGTTGAAAAATTGGGGCGTGGCCGATATCTCGGTAACGGAAATAGATACCGTATTTCTAACGGGTTCTACCCCCAATAATGCGATGATTCTGCATATTTTGGTGCCCTCATTTGCCCCTCTACTCCTTTCCTGAAGGAAATCGAAAATTTTCCCACGGTCGAGATGGGCGTGGTCCAGAAATGGCATTTCTTCACCTCGTAGACCGCGACAAACCTAGGAGGTGTTTCTGGGGACCTAAACGAGTACCGTGGAAGTGGAATCGCCTTTTTGGGAATTACTTCCCTGACGACCAAACTAATGCCCTGGCCTATTGTCTCAGTGACAACAGTGTTCAATCATCTGAAGTATCTCAATTATTATTCTAACTAAGTTAGTTGTTTTCTTTTGTTTGTTTTCGTTATGTTATGTTATATTATATCGTGTATTTCGTTTTTATTAATCAAAAGGACAGGTTACTAATTATATTTATCACAGTTGTGTTAAGAAAACTATTTTTTTATTATTTTGAAGCATTTACTTAATGTGAACGATGGTTCCAATGCTGTAAAATATAAACAATTTTTTTTTATTTTTTTATTCAATGCTAAACATTTTCTGATATTAGTAATAACAAATGTGACAATGCTATCAATTTGATATACAATTAGATATGCACGTCAGGGTAGATAGGTATACAGGTGATGAATTACTGTGCTTACTTAGGTATTCTTGCATGTGAATGCTTTAGCAGTTGAACTCTTATCAGAACTAATTATTTGCATTTTTCATGATAGAAGACTTACAAGGTTCCATCAAGGTTGATGAAATGCTGTTCAAATTGTAATAACAATATCTACTAACTGATTCTATACAAATAGATTTAAGAGAGTAAAACTATCTTCTTTTTTAGGTCACAGCTAAAATGACGGATGATGGTATGCTTGTAAGTCGATTGAATGATACAACTTCTGAATGTGGATATGAAATACTTACCAGTTGTCATCTCAGCTCCACTTTGCACTTCCCATCCCCAGGAATTCGATCCCACTCTGAAGAAAAAGAAAAAGAAGAAAGCGCCAGTCCTTGACGATGCTCCTGCTGAAATTATTGAGGAAGTGGTAATTACGTTTCTATCATTATTTTGCCCACCAAATCCTCTTGAACACTCATCTAATGTCAATGATTTGGGGATATCCATTGAATGAGCATTTAACCATACATATCTTTTACTAGCTCTCACTTTCAGAAAGATTCCAAGGAGATATCTAAAGATATGGAAAGCTTATCACTGTCCAAGGTACACAAACCACCAATTTCACTTTTCACCATTCAATGTAATTAATCTGGCTGAGTTTTTACAATTTACATTTCCTTGTACCTCAGGACACTAATGATGACCTTGGTGATTTTGACCCAACCATGAAGAAAAAGAAGAAAAAGAAGAAGGACTTCATTGCAGATGGAGATGATATGCCAGTTGATAATGATATTGGAGGTGAGCAAGGCAGCTTCCCATATCTTCATTAAATAGTCTGCTTCCTATGCTGCATTTGATTAAACATAAACTCAAAATCTTATCCTCAACACTACCCTTTTTCAGATCTTGACTTCGACATGTCGGCCAAGAAAAAGAAGAAGAAGAAGGCAGCTCTGATATTAGATGATGATATGGTTGAAGATTCGGGTTATGCCACGTCTGATTCATGGAATACATCTGAGAGGGATTACACCTATGAAGAGGTACATGAGGGTAGTGGATAGATAGTCAGCTGGAAATATTTCATTAAGATTACAAGCGTGCTCTTTGAGATTCAACTTTACCTACCAATACAACCACCATAGACCCTCCGATCATCTATTTCAGCTTCTGAAACGGGCCGTGGATCTGATGCGAGATAAGAATCCTAATATGAAGGCTGGAGAGACGAAGAAATACGTGATGAAACCTCCTCAAGTGTTGCGACATGGCAGCAAGAAAACATCATTCGCCAACTTCCTTGAGATCTGTAAAATGTAAGTCAGTGTGAGCGTTGCTAGAAGCAGTATTGTCACAACATATGCACTCATTCCGAGATGCTGAGGTGTTAGGTCGTGCAATGGGTTTTTTAACCTATTTTGAGAAGTTTCGAACACGACACTCGTTGTAGCTATCAACTGTCAACATAAACCAAATTTGATTGCATTCATACGCCATTCAGTGGTGTCAGCCAAACATTATTCAGTGACGCCGGTCATATCGACAGCATGGTGCCAACTATTGCCCAAAATTGCACAAATGTGTTTAAGTATTTTTCTGAGTTGTGAAATACTTGCCAATTTTAGACTTGATGGAACGCGCGAAGACGATATTTGATGTTTTTAGAAACAGTTGTGCGCTGTAATTCACGCGCGGCCGCGCGCGTGGGAAGATGTCAGGAGATGGAATGATTGCTTCAGTGGGACTTCATGAACCGATCATATTCCTCCAGGTTACACAGATCATCCAAGCACGTGCAAGACTTTCTCATGGCTGAGCTGGGAACGAGTGGATCAGTTGATGGCTATAACCAGCTGCTTATCAAGGGTCGCTTCCAACAGAAGAACATTGAGGGTGTCTTGAAGCGATATATTCGTGAGTTTAATCTCCTCTAGTGTCTTGAATCCAGCACTTGTTCATTGCTGGTTATTGTTTGACTTCTCTAACTGTTTCCCTTGTCAGGAGAGTATGTAACATGTCATACTTGTATGTCAGCAGAAACGCTTCTTCAAAAAGAGGGTCGTCTCCATTTCCTACAATGTGAATCGTGCGGGTCACGATGCAGTGTCCAATCGATCAAGAGTGGATTCCAGGCTGTCACCGGGAAACGGAAGCAAATCCGAGATAAGCAGGGTTGATAATCTCCTGATATTTGTCTCAAGGTGAGCAATTTCAGTGAGACTCAATATAGTTTCCTGACACTTCAGCACTTCTAGCGTTCTGAAACGAAATTCCAGCATGATATTTAGACATGAAAATTTTCAGGGTGAACATAGCTGTGACTAAATGGCTTGTGTGGTGTTATGGACAACTTCAAATACCTGTCCCCTTTAAAATTCCTTGGGTTACGTAAATAAAAAGGACATAAAAATATTGTGTCAGAATTGTTTTATATTTGTTGCAATAGCATTCTTGATTTCCTTTGTTGATATCAAGTAAACCTTGTTTCGTTGAGTTAACTCGAAGATTCTGTCTGAATATTTCAAATTCTGGACACCAAATTTCTGATGTATGTTTGCACGTGCGATTGTCATGGTAACAATAAGATTCGCATCAATGTCACGTCATCACATTTCATTTCCCTAGTTTTCATTTATCGAATTTGCTCCATTCCTCGCCTCTAGAGACCATGCCATGCATACCACTGTTTTTCCAGACACGTAAACCAACACCCAACACTGCACCAAATGGAGAACATGACAATACCACTGTCACCCACACTTCATCCGAAGATGTAGCGGATGTCACACCACCTGTTGAGGAATCATCAACGCCGGTGATGGTCCAGAATAACGGTAACATAGCTGGAAACGTGCCCGCGGATAAGCCATCTACAGTTTTAAAGATGAAGTTTAACAAAGCCGTTGTGAGCGAGATGAAGCCTAGGAAAATCTCAACATTTGAGGATGGTGATGGAACGGAGATTTTACATGATGATGACGACTTTTGAATTGATTTTCAGTTATTTGGAGCGATGATCATCATTGTTGATGATTTCATTTCATACCAAAGTGATCATCCCTGCTGTTTTACAGTGTTAATAACAACTGACTATTCAAGTATTCAATACCAGACATTAATATCTGTAAGTGTAAGTTAAATTGCTTGCTCCGTACTTACTAGAGTCTAGTTGCAAATTAAAGAATTACACGAAATATCCTCGGAAGAAAGTTATTTACTTTGATCACATTTGAATCGGTATTTGTGTTCAGCGCAATAGAAGAAAGCACAAAGCAAGCAAAATAAGATTTCGTTCTGGCTCTGAACCAACTGTCTGAGAATTGTATCCATCAACTAAAACATCTCCAAAATTCTAATTCATGATTTAAGATGGTTTATTTGCCGCAATATTGCAATTCCAATGTAAAATATCCTAAACTTCCAGGTTTTGGTTGGAGGAGAAGCCAATGTCCCTGCACACATACGACAGAGTAGAATGGTCGTATTGTTTGTCCTGTCTCGCAAAGACAGGACACTCAGAATGAGCACAGAATCCCGAGTCGGAGAGCCTCACATGACCTATGACTCCAGTGTCACGTGATGTACACGTGATAGCGTACAGGTGTGTTCATTGGCTTGAGAGTCATTCAAATAGTCAGTTTATGAAATATTCTCTGCTTATCAAACAATCAGAGCTGACAAACAGGTGCCGCGAATTATTAAACATCTGATCACGTGGTTGAAGAGCAAGCAAGTAATTGGGCGTCGGAGTACAATATCAGATCCAATTGGCGGATTACTCCGTTATATGATTTTCTTATCCCGCCTCTTCTATTTCGATGAATAAAGCTTGCTGGTGTGATCTGTTTGTCATATGTGTTACGATTCGTAAGTATTTCCTTTTAAGAAGCTGTAGCCCCGTCCTTTTCGGCATGGCTTGTCTGACGAGAACTCTCTTGATGCACCATCCTGTTATATTGACGAGTGTTTAATTGCAATATAATCTTCTTGACAAGCAGTTGATTTATAGGTTGGTTCTTTCACTTTTACACCCCCCCTCGTTTGATTCAGATTTCCTGGTAAATGATAGTAGTTCCCTGTGGTTCAATCTTGCACTGTTGTGCCAGGCGTACCCAATGTTTATGTCTTTGTCATTATATTCAGCCTACAAACCACCCAATGGGTGATTTGTACTTGTAGGTGACCCTCATATTTGCTGATATCCGAATATCAGTAACACATCTTGTTTTACGTTTCAGATCCTACCGTCAGTATCAGAATGACGTTCAAGAACCGCCCCCGTCCATTCCACAACCGGCCGACACTGCACAACTCCCTGCCCAATGGTGTACGGGACCAGACAGAACTCATGTACCGGGCAGGATTTGGGGGTCCTCCCAATTTTCAGTCCGGTGGTGGTCAGACCCTCCCTGGACGACTACGACCCCCACCGTCCTCCGCCCAGCAGCAGCAGCAGCAGGGGTCGACACACGCGTGTTTCTCCATGACGATCACACAGCTGCAAGCACCAGGTCCAAAGCCTGCTGTCAAACCGAGGACTGCACCGGTCGTCAAGTATCCCAAGTTGAGAAGGAGACCGACTACCAGACATGTGCCGGTTAAACCCAAGGTAAATGGGAACGTGATGATGTTGTTTGGGTTGCTAATCGTTTCATAGGATTGCCAGATTAAAATTGGCTGGTTCAGTTTTTGTCGACTATGAATTGACAGTAAAACCCGCATGTTTCACAGAAATGATCTTTTGAAAAATTTGCGGTTTGCTGTAGGACTGTTATATTGGCAAGGATGGTTGACTGATATACATTACGGCCACATACTTTGTATTTTGTACATCAGTCCTACTGAAACCACAACAATTGAACTTCGTATAACGCTTGTTAGTGAAAAAGGTCAATTGTCGTTCAAAAATGTTTAAAGTGATATACAGTGAAAAGAATGTTTAAAAACACTGACCACAAAATCGCAAATATTATAACGAAGGGCAGTTTGAAGTAATTTTTATAAAGCAGAGTTAGAAATTTGTCTACTCCAAGATAATGTTCTTCCTATAGATCAAATATATCTGGATTTTTAGCCCAAGCTATGGACTATCAAATTAAGAAATTATTTTCCAGAAAGAAGAACCTGAAGAGCAAGTTGAAGATCCGGTGGTTGGGGCGGAGACCTGTGTGGCGTGTCTCATGATACTGGAGTATGGGTTGAGTGAGAGTGATCTAGACAGCATGGCGCCCTGCCTCGAGGATGCCAGTTCTCGTGACGATTCCAGTGACTACAGGTAATAATCAGTCGGTTTCAATTGAAACATCAATAATATAAACTCTATCGGATAAATATTCATCTGACATTTTGACTCAGCACAGTCTGCACGATCTCTTGCAATTCTGCATGATAATCTTCTTGAATGCGCGTTTCCTTCCATCCATCGGTTTTCGGCAAAAATTTTCTAATCGATAGCAAAAGTTGTCTGGCCATAAGTTCCTGCAGGCTGGCTTCACGGGATCTACTTCAGGTTTCACGGGATCTACTTCAGGCTTCACCGGCTCAACTTCAGGTTTCACTGGATCTTCTTTAGGTATCACGGGTTCAACTTCAGGTTTCACAGGTATTACGGGTTGCTCATCAGGTTGTACCGCAGGTTTATATTCAGGTTTGACTCCTGGCTCTAGTCCCATGCAAGTTCCTGGCTGTCTGCATTCCAGTAACGGGAATATCGCGTTATCACCCATTCGACAGTAGTTCGGCTCGTCTCTAGTTAACTTGACGTATCCCTGGTCACCCCAGTCGGTGTCCCACGAGTTCCTTGCCCTCCAGAAGTTATAACCTAACTCATTACCATACCCAACCAGCGAAATTGCATGCCCTTGTGCACCTTGACACCCATCAGGATCAACAAATATGCCATGACTATAAGTGTAGAATGACTTGGTAATGACCACTGCAATCAATACCACACCTCTCGATACAGCCTGCTGGAGTCCGTTATAGTCAAGTCGCTCAAGTCCCACAATTCTGGCATCGGTCAATGAGTTGGCTACTTTCCAATATTTGCATCCTCCATCCTTCCCTACATAGGGAACATCCGTCATTGACGCCAGTCTGTCTGCGTATTGCACATGTTGGATAGGATGGTGCAGATACCCACCCAGACATCCATCATGCCCCCGTCTGGTGTACTCGTATGTGCAGTCCAGGACCTCTTGTTCCGAGAAGGACTTCAACTCTCCTGTCACCCTGGCGTAGCCATTCTCTATCGCAGAAACAGCAGCAAACGCCCAGCAGCTGCCACATTCTTGCTGGTGTTTAATTGGCGGCTGCGTTCCCCTTTCCACCCAGTCTATCGATTGAGGGAGGCTCAAAGTTGGAGGAGAGGGTTTGTGCACACTTTGCAGATGAGATGCATTGAGCCCCGTGTAAAGTAATCGTTCCGAATCGGTCAAGATGGAAAACTTATTAACTGCTGCCATAAATGGCAGGCTTTTGTCATCGTTGATGTAATCGACTTGCGCTTTGAACTCTTTGAAGGCAAGGTAGTGTTCTTTGTTGATTGTATACTGTGTTTTACCGGACGACAATTTGCCACCTTTCGAGAATTTGGCAACCGCATCCAAATATTCCTTGGCAACGGAGTCACCGGACGAAAAAGCTAGAAATTGGAATAAGATCACGACTGCTTTCATGGTGACAATTCTTCAAGATCAATCGAAAAAGTAATGCCACAATGTAATACCTACTCAGTACTCACTTATGCATACTCAGTATTTGAAATTGCTCCTTTATAAACTTAGTTCTTTACCATCCAACTATTTCAGAGACGAGTTAGTGATCGAAAGTTTCTCTGCTCCAAACGGTAAGTGAATTTCAATTTGACCCTACTTCCCACATGATAGATCTATCCTTAGTTTGCTATAGTAACCCAATAATTGGATAAATTGATCACGTCACCGTCATTTAGAGTAGTTTTCGCGGCTCTCTGCTATTACCACCCGCGTTGAAATACTCCTCTCTAACGACACACACAGCGCTCAATCCATCAGTCACAAGCTGAAGTTTGCTTGCTGTCACTGCACATATACAAGAAAGTACGTGTATGTGTGAAATGGCTCTTTAGTCTTTATATAGTGTGTGTGAGGACTACTGCAGAATCACAACTTATCGGTATATAGTGCGTCTAAAACATATGATTGGATTTGAAACACAGCTGTGTGATACGGAGCTTGTGCATAGATAACATCGACAGATATAGCGTCACGCCGTAGTAGCATTTGTGTGTTGCGTTTTTGCTGCTCTTGGAGAGGTCATGTTGGCGTCAGTATCTGTGGGCGCTATGTTGGATGTGACGGCAAAGTTGAAGATGAAATGGATTGGGAACATCCTGGGACAGCAAGGTATAGTTCATTCTGTGTTTAAAAAGGGTGATCTCCTCCCGCACATGGATGCTAACTTTCATTTTCGAGTTCAAAGTGAGGGAAGTTTTTCTGCTCAATGCTCATGAACTTTCTGAAAAGTATGTACTATACTCTTGGCCCATTTTCGCAGATAACCAGTATACGATGAGTTTATTCTCTCTACTACAAGAATTTCTCACACAAGCTGTGCATATATTCTCATATTCTAATCAATCTCTTCTGGTCGATGACTGCTGACGTAGCGTTATATTTCATGCTTTTGTGTGTGCGTAGCGTAATGTAGATAGTGATAACATGCTTTCGCTACAGCTCTATAGATGGACTGTGAACAGCGATTGAAGTCGGAACTACCTATAATCTCGCACAAGAAATAAATTACTCATTGGAAGAGACGACACTTTCTTCTCAACAATCCTCCTGATTGACACCCAACTTCTTGACACCACTGTCCCTGATATCATATTCTTGACAGATTCTTCATGCGTCAATATTTGTCCAGTTTGAACTGATGACACCAGACCATATTACCATTCAACCACCTCACCCTTTTCCAAATTTGACGTGGAAAATCTAACACTCCGCCACGCCCCCGGCACCCACGCCATTTCCTAAATTAACACTAGATTTCCATTTGATACGTTACGTCATGCCTTGATTTGGCAAGGGCTGGGTATCTTATTACAGATAGTGGGGCACATGGCATTTAGGTACGTGCTGGGGAACAGATGGCATCGCCAGATTGGGTAATCACAGGGGATTCGTGCTCTGAATCGGAATAGCATGAGCAAATGAACCGGATATCAGATATGTCAACTGGATCGAATTGACTAGTGAAATCATGTACATCGAATGATTCATCTGGCATATTTTAATGGTGGGAGGGTGGGTTTGAACCACGTATACAATGTAACTACCAGTGGGATGAATTATAAATAGCCACACTGTTTGTTCATTGGCTAATGTCAGAACTCCATTGTCCAATCACAGTTCCAGCTATCCAGTGACAGCCAATAGGAGGGCGCTATCCATGGGGCATGAGCTGAACTCATCTCAGTGTCATACGCTTCTCGTGATTTAAATTTAACACGAGTTATTTATGTTTTCCCCGCGCCATAGTTACCTGACACTCGCTTGATTTGTATTTGTCCATTTCGAGTCATCAAATATCAGCACTTGATCAGCGTCGGGGAGATGGCCTTTGGGTTGGAGGCCGGGTTTATGGACTTGATCCAGTTTTCAGAGACAAATTATTGGAAATCAGGTGACAACTCCAACTCAAATATTCCACTTCCCTTTACCCCCTCTCTCCTCACTGTCGCCCCATCAAATTCTTCATATCCTCCCCCACAAATTTCCCGGATTGTTGTAAGCAGAATGTTAACAGTGTAATTTTTGGGGGTGAGAGATTTACAAAATTAAAACTCTCACCCTGTCTCAAACTGAAATTATGCCAAGAACATCTGGAATAACGACGGTTTGGGTTCATACTATGTGCATGTGAATGAAATCACTTCAATCCACTTCATAAGGCATTGAGAGATTGGGGGAGTATCCTAGGTTACTAAGTACGCTCCTGTGATTTCAGGTATCATGTTCAATATATGGCGTAGGATATGAATATAATATCACGTGACATAATTCATTTTGAGAGAGAAAATGGGTTCTGTACAACGTTTGTATTATACTTCCCCATTGGTTTCGACATCGTCTCTCAAACAAGCAGCCCGTCACGAAAAATAAATCTCGAACTCGAATCTCACTCTGTTCTCTGTGTTGATCTTCGTGCACCCTTGTTTTCCGACATCACATGAATCTGCAGTCACCTCGCAGCCGAAGCCGACTCCGTGATAAGGGTATGGAACATGCCAATCTTGATCTCCCCTAGTGATTATATTTACTCCTAGTGATGATACTCCTAGTGATGATATTTACCCTAAATATGATGACTGATGATACTAACCTATTGAGACTTCTCCTTGGAACACCATGACCATGCGTGCTCTTCCAAGAAATCGAACGCTTGACATCACCTACGTACGTCGAACGAAATCAAGATCGGCAATCCAACAATAAACTGGAGTAGTTTAGATAAGCTTACACGGAGTGAATTGTGGTTAATTGCGCAATACTCTGACAATTCTCACGGTTTAAAATCCTGTCTGAGTCTCACGCCCAAATTTATCATCACGCGTGAAGATACATGAGGTAATGACCCTTTTTGGAAAGAAATAGTATGGTTTTTGTGACGTGAACGTGATCACAATAACTAGATTATTTCATAGCTCTGATATTGTAGAGGCGTGATGATTAGTTCATGTTGATGAACAACTGATACATGTTCCACAATCACACGTTGTTATGTCTCAAGTTTTTATTGTCAATCACACGCACACACACACACGCACACACACACACAACTGCGCACTCCATGAACAATAGCAACTCTACTTTTCATCAAAACTTGTGAAAAGCACTGAAAACACGGTGAGCCTGTCAAACACTGTAATTATTTATTATTTCCGACCAATCTCCACCGAGTGCAAGCCTCTGATTGACCAATCGAATGCCCGTATAACGTGCTACTTGAAGAGTATAAATAAAACAACTAGTGACCACTATAATAAATGCTTTTTATATTTGTTTAACTTGAGTTGTATGCATGATCTAGCACTCCTAGATCGAGCGAATGAGCGTGTCAGCTCGTTAAAATCTCGTGTCACGTGACCCTCAGACACGTGCCACGTGATCAAGCCTCGGTCAAATGGAAGATATATCACGAAATTGTAAATCAGTTAGAGCAGCAGCGGTTTATATAATTTTGTTTGTTTGATTGGTTTGGTTCGAGAGTTGTATGTGTGATTGACTCTGAGGCCATCATGAGGCGCAGCAGGGTTGACCCTAACAAAGTCGCTGTACAGCAGAAAAGTATGTGCAGTGGGTTTAGGGAATTGATTTAGAGTTGTCGAATCAATTCTGGGCGTTTTTTTACTGATTTCACCGTCCCAACACCTTGGTCTAGCGTTCAATTCATGCCAAAAGAGTCTGGATTTTGATGCAATTTCCCTGCACCCACGACCATACCTGTTATTTCAGAAAAGGCTCCGGGCCTAAACGGACGTAACAATGACACAAGCAAAGCGCTCTACTACACTCTAGCATCATCCACAGTTCTTGAGAAAAACAACTTCAAGTAAGGCAGAATCCTCAACTCATTTCCCGCCTATATTTTGAATACCCGGTGTTCATAATATGGGCGGAATCCAATACCACTAAGAATATTGTTTTCAATACCATTTCTCTCGATTTTCTACTTGAATTGATAACTGATGATACCATTCTTCTTACAGCGGTAGTGCGAGAGAACTTGATAACGTTTTCCTGGCTGCAGCAAAAGTAAGTACTTCCATCAACTACATGATCTGCAGGTGTTGCGCTTTCTACCGGATGATCCACTAGCAACTTGCCTCCTTCCTATCTATGTAGCTGTCACGAAATTCTAATACACCTTCACTAACTAATCTTGCAACAAGAAATAAACAAATCATTCCCACACGGAATGACGTGGGAGGGTGCCGAAACTCGCTTAAACATTCACGGTCACGTTTCGTGTTTTCACGGTCACGTTTCGTGTTTTATGTTACTGTGTGTCCTTGGGCAGAACCTTGAGCCTGGTTACTGGAATTTGGAATGTTATAGACTTGCGACCAACAAATGCCCAAAACTTTTTAATAAAACCGTGTTTAGACTCACTTTTTTCAAAAAACCCGCTGAGCTCTTCCCTTTTTTTGGTCCACAAGTTTCACATCTGGTAACTTACCATGTTAGTAAGTTACCAAGTTACCAGACAGTAAACAAGTTACCAGACAGTTACCAAGTAAGTTACCAAGAATCCTCTCCTCATTTCAGTATGGAGATATGGACATCCTACTTCGCACACTAGACAGACACAGCATCAATATCAATGTTAGAGACGAGGAGAATGGAGACACCGCTCTTATACTAGCAGCAAAGGGGAATAACCCCAAGGTATGCCACAGTTCAGGCCACGAGACTGGGAGATTCTAACTTTGCAGCTGAATTAATAAATTCTTATTGCTCACATTTGAATCTCGAGATAGATAGATTCGTTTGTCATGAATCCAAGATCTGGTCTCCCTTAAGCTATCATTATTTGCAGGCACGTGTTTTTATGTTAACCTCATTAGTACCCAATTAGAACCCAATTTGTACCCAATTAGTAACCAAGTCGAACCCCTGGTCCCAGGTAGTGGAAGCTCTAGTTGAACGAGGAGCTGACGTCACAGTTCTCAATGAGGATGGGAAAGGTGCTCTCGACATAGCGTCCAACTTCCTCAAGCTATCAGTCCTCTCAAAGTACCCCAAAAACCCAGCGCATACGGGAGTTGCAGTGGTGAAGGCAGCGTGGCAGGGCGATATTGTGTCACTGAAGAATATCCTGGTATGTGGAGAATGTGGAAAATGTTTCATGATCTTTGTTTCTATTTTGATGCACAATTACCGTTTATTTCAAATTCACGAGCTAAACAAATGCGCTTAAATCATTACTCTTTATCAAATCAACGCATTAGATCATGTATTTTGGAGTCATCTGAGACCCGCAAAAGCTGCTAACGACTCGCTAGATCCCGTACAAATTCAAAATACTCGTGTGGATTTGGATTTTGGAATTCTATGGCTCATTGTCGACACAACGCGTTCAAGGAATCATAAGAGTCTGCCTCAACTTCCCAAATCTTAACAACAGACAATTAATACAAATAACTGTCACCATATCACCCAGATATGTGGTGTCATATGGTGGCAGTGGTGTCAGTGATGTCGTCACTGTCACCACTCACAGTATGGTAACTAATTGTGTAACCCTGTCACAGGCCACCCATTCAGGATCTAAACTGGTGGACATGTCCACAGATGAGGGACTGACACCACTTCTTGTTGTTACCCGAGATGTTAACACCTTCCTCAGATGTTAGTCGTGGAATTCATTCTATTTCATCTGGTATTAGAATGAAGGTATATAGAATCGGGGAGATATATTGATCCCTCATGAATCCTCATGATTTTTGCTATTTCAGTGCAACGATCAGTGAAGCTGAACTACGATCCTGCGAAAGTCATCCAGGAACTTCTCAAACACAAAGCGTGAGTACGCGTGAGTGGGCGTGAGTACGGTTTTTTTCACACTCAAAAAAGATAAAAAAAGGCGGCAGCTAGAGTTCAGTGAGCGTTCAATGATATTCTTCAACACATCCGAAACGATATGTACAAGTACCAGCAATTGCTCTACCCAACTCATCTTCTATACTCAGGAATGTTAACGCCACTGACATGGAGGGACACACGGCTCTCCATTTCGCCACACGAATATCGGCGCAAAAGTTGTGCAGAGACATTGTGGACCTACTCTTGGTATACAAGCCGCTGTTGAGTGAGTATTACTATGTTGTGGGGGGAGGCTGAGACACCAAATCATGATTTATTTTAGGTTTTTAGAATCCGCTTAAGTCAGATTATCGCAACTATATCAATGCTCTTTGTTACATGATTTGCATATTATAATCTGCATTATTTCCTATAATAGTTTTCTCACCGTTGCCTTGTTCAGATATGTTGGATCGTACCAACCTGACACCACTCCACACCGCCACCAACAATGACAACGCGGCTGTGGTGTCAGCACTGGTTGAGGCCGGTGCTAACCCCAATCTTCACGGTATTGGGGGTGCTACTCCTCTACACATTGGGGTGAGATTATTTACTTATCAAAATAGCAACTTGTCTGCTGTTGTCATACCTTATCGTTCTATTATAATTGTCATAGCACCCACACTTGATTGGGGTACGGAATACCCAACTTCTAGAATACCCAATGTCGGGAATACCCAACGTCACGAATACCCAACAGGAATTACCGAGTTGGGTATCTAGAAGTTGGGTATTCTAGAAGTTGGGTATTCCGTACTGTTACCCCCATTCCTTGCAGGCGCAGCAGGAGAATGAAGATATTATCAGGAAGCTGGTTTTGGCAGGAGGTGATGTTAACGCGTTGGATAGGGCTGGTATGACACCACTCTGCGTGGCAAGATCAAACAAAATACGGGAACTCATGAAATGTAAGAGTGGGAAATATCCAAAATTGATGGTGTGATTTTATCAATTGAATTTGATGATTGGCCCGCCCCGAATCTATTACCTCCGTTCAGCATTGACCACCAAGTATGATTGCTTGGTTGATTAACCCGTTAATCGGTTGTTTCAAGACTGAAGTTATACTTAATTCATATTCACAAATCCTATCTTGCGCAGCGTTATTCGCAAGTCTGGCAGCAGAGCAAGGAATGGAAGTTAAGCTGAAATACGACGAACTGTCGAGTAAGAGAAAGTTCCAGAAACTCCTGGAAAGTGCAGCAGTGCAGATTGAGCCGGAGGTGGTCGTGGAAAGAGAGGAAATCATACCGATAGAGAAACCCCCAGACTTCCGTCACCTTCAGAGAGCGCTGATCAAGGAGTGAGTAGTTGTGGGATGGGATGATGGAATATGGGTGTGTCTCTGTCCTGTGTTCCTGTCACTAACTCTTTCTCCGATGAGATATATTTGACTGAAATCGCGGGAGAATTTTCTTTACGATATGACTCCTTTATATCATGACACCTCATTTTCAGTACACAACGTGGCTCGTATGACTATGACGTCAGTAAGAGAGTACCGAGACTGGTGGAGGGAAAGAAAGTGACACTGGATTACAGCAGCCACGCCCGGAGACAATCCACTGATAAGAACGCAACTAGTCTGTGAGTGTTCAGTATTATATATGAGAAACTTGTTTGCAACGTGAATAGTATCTCAAATTGTTGTTACGACGGACGTTGTTAAGCCACACCCTGTTTGTTTATCAACACCAAAATTTCTTCGGAAAGCCCCCCCCCCTGTTCTCTAGATCACGACCTCTGTGAGACAAGGTCTAATTCTTCACCCCAGTGCTCCCCTACAGGCTACCAAGAATAGAGCCCGAAAATGCGGTACTTCTGTTGAAGCGGCACAGCCCCATAGAGGTGCCGGTGCTGCAACGTAACCAATCACGGTTGAGGGACATGGGGAGAGGGGTGTTCATTACCCAGGGTCAGGCCTCACGGGCGAAGAAGGGAGCTGCTGCGCAGTCTGAAATTCCAAAGTAAGCAGGGAATGTTCATTGTTCATTCACTTTTTCTAACTTTTTCATGCAAATCAATTGTTTTTGCTGGTCGTAATCATAGTTGATTTGCATAATTCACTGAAACTTCCACTTTGTAATCATCACGTAGCGGAAGTATCAAACATCAGTGGATTATTATTGGAAGTCACACATCCCAGGACTCGGCCGCCCATCCCGAAACACACGTGCGGGTTTGTCAAGCCGGAACGTAACGGGAGTGGTAAGCGGAGTATTGATCGGGCGAGTAACGTGTCTCTCTCCGGACAATGTACCCCAAACAACATGGACACGGACCAGTGGCTCCCTGGTGAGTGCATACCACAGTGATCATAGTAGATACCATGTGACTGCAGTGAATTCACCTGGTGTAGTAGAAACCAGGTGTCCTGGTGAGTACTCACTGAGTACCAGGCATGTTAGTTACCAGATAGCCAGAGACTGATATTATGTACCAGTAGCTCCTTGGTGAGTACACCCGGTGGTGATTTACTAGATAGTGGAATGAAAGTAACTACTATAGATACCATGTGATTGGTAAGAATCACTAAATTAATTTGGTATAAATTAACAAAGTTAGTTTGTTAGTACTACCAATTAGTTACTTTGACATAAAGCGTTAAGTTGGACAAAGGCTTGTGAGAATCTGCGTGCCACGTTACCCATACTACTATTATTGACCACGTTTCTACGTTAATACACCTGCTGAATCTGCCCACTTCATTATGCTGCGATTTTTGTCGCGAAGACATCCAGTCTCCTCAATGCCCTGCTACCGAAGTTTTAGTGTAGTAATAGTAGTACACACTGATAATTAATCCTGTCCGATCAATACATGCGTATTGCGTGGGGATTGTGCATGTAACAACTCTGCATATTGTGTAGTAATAGTAGTAGATCGATATGTATCATGCATCATCGCACAATTTATATTGCATTCAGTCGGCAGTGTGTGTGTGTGTGTGTGTGGAGTTACCGCGCGGACATTGTAGTATTATAGTCATAGTGTGAGGTCATGGCATCACTCAAATGAAATCATCGGACACAGCTTGCTACGATAGATTAAAATGTTTTAGCATAATGTTACTGCAATAGGGATCATAAAATGGACCGGAACTAGTAGATGTGTCCTTTACAGGGTCATGGAAAATGGTTGGATCCATCGACCAACACTCAGATTGAACGTGTCATGCTTGGCTTAACGGAATTATTATTTCCATCCATACGCATCTGGCCATGTTGTCTTACTTTAAGAGAGTTACCTAGGACAAAGTACAATCCTGCTCCCCTCCCCCAGTAAAATGAAAGAAGTTATCATCTGTAACCCCCATGACAGGTGCCCCCATCATCCTGGCAAGTAGCAGTGACAACTCCCGTCCTACGAGTGCTGTGACCGGGTCATCGTCCCAGTCACAGCGGGGCCCTAAGATACACTTGAAGAATGTGCTGAAGAACATCCTCGCTAACATGGAGAAAAGTGGGTCTCCCGCTGAGAACCTGCTAGATAGATACGTCCAGCAACAGAGTGAGTCATATAATTAGATCATAGTTTGATGATGATTGATCCGGCAGATTGGTAGTGGGCATTTTTGCCATGGGCTAGCTAGTATTGAGTATTAACGAGATTTGGAACAGAGCACCGATACTGTTGATCTTTCCATGACTGTCACCAACTCCCCATCAGGACCAATCAAGGTGAAGGAGATGGGTTTTGTGGAGTTTTTACTCCAAGATGATGACCCAGAAAAGCGAAGTCAGGCCAGTTCCTCCACTCGCTCCAATCACTTCTCAGGTAATTTTTCTCCTCCCTAACTCTCATCTTATCTCCTCCCTTACTCTCATCTTATCTCCTCCCTAACTCCCATCCTATCTCCCCCCCTACTCCTATCTTCTCTCCTCTCCCTAACTTTTATCTTCTCTCCCCTCTCCGTAACTCCCATCTTCACTTATCTCTCCTCCTCACCCCCATCTTCTCAGACAGTTCATCCGTCTCTGGAATGAGCGCTACTAGCTCCGCCTTCCTCACCGAGAACTCTCCGGCTCCCCCACCCATTGAGACCATAGCCGTGAGCCGAATAACAATCGGCGAGACAACCCCGCAACTACAACCCCTCAACCTCCCTCATCTGAGGCAGCTACCGGCCCCAGCTCCCGACCACCCCTTGAGAACCTCCCAGAATGAGAGGAAAAGCTCGTTGGAAGTACCGCGACCTCATGAACTTGCTCTCAGGTTGGGGGAGAGATCTTAACTTGTCTCAATTCTCATTCTACAAAATTCGAATCCCCAGTTCCATTCTATTTTTTGTCAAATTGTGATGCTATTTGCTTACATCCTGAACCCGCTCCTAACCCTGACACGCTAGTCCCATCAGGAGGAACTCAACTGATGATGGTCGGAGAATGTCAATCGTCACCATTTCATCCCCCTACAACTCCCCAACGGAAACAAATCCCAAAATCTCGAGTAGATCATCTCGTGACTCGGGTTACGGTGGTAGTCTCGCGACACTCCTCAACCGCTCCCAACAGAGTACAGATAGTCAGGAAAGTGAGGAGGTGGTTGACAAGGCGTCCAGGCCGGGGACCGCCGAGTTAATCCCTCCAAAACACGTGACGGCCGTGGTGGTGAATAATCAGGAGGTGAGGAGTGAGGAGTCGGAAACACCGGCGGCTAGTGAAGAGAAGAGTGAGGAGGGAGAGGAATGTGGAGAGGAGAACGGGGAGGATAGAAAGTCTGGGGATAGTCCTGAGCAACAAGAAGAGGAGGAGGAGGAGGATAGAGAGTGCCAGATGGAGCCGGGGGCAGGGTCGAAATTCCGGGCAAAACGGACACCGGGCAGCAAACCCCAGCAAGACTCGATCCCGATAGTGGGGATAACAAATATAGGTGTTCTGCAAGGGCAACGAATGAAAACTGTGCCCAAACTATCGAACACTCGTCCGATAAACAAGTTCAAGGAACATACATTCAAGAAGAAGATCTACAGTCGGAAGCTGCCACAGGTAAGGGACAATTGTGTTTATCATTATGTAACCATATGGTCCATACACATCATGGTTGATCCAGTAATAGGTACTGGTGATTCCTTGACTCTAGGCTTCTTCTAAGCAAGATAACAAACTATTTTGTTTGAAATAGATGTCCGATGTACCATGTAACAATGTGGGATGTCCTCCCGCCAGATAAAAGAAGAGAGTAGATCAAGGCAAGATTCAGCTGTATCTAGGTTTAAGAACAGGGAGAGACAAACAGCACGAAGCGCAAGGAGTGGAACATCAGAGTCATCCAATGAAACCACATATCAGATTGCGCGCAAAATTGTGAGTGGGATTTATCTATAGTTGTGCAAGATGCCCAGTGACAGTGTTACAAGTAGGACAAATCATTGGGTTCATCATCATAGTTCCTTTCTAAGTCTAATGTCTCCTAGTGTCTCCTTCTAAGTCCTAGTGCAGAGTCCTAAATTTGAATTCCTATTTCAGGAACCCAGTCGTCCAGGAACAGTTCCTAACAAACCCGTCCTTGGTCTCAACATGAACAACAAAACGAAGCAGCGCCCAAAAACCAGCGGTTACAACAAAGTCGAGGTGCCGGGCGAAAAAATTGAGGATCCGGATAAAATTCCAGACGAACAAATCGAGAAAGAAATCAAAGAAATCACCAACAAACACGACAGGAAGCTGATCAAGAGACTCTCCTCCCTGAAGGATTTGAACCAAATCGTATCCTCGACTCCGCTCAAAGTAGAGAAGAAGATTCCAGAGCACAGTGCTCCTGTCCCTCCTACCATTGAGATCGATGCATCTTCCCCTGTGCTGGATGACGCTGATAATGTGAACAACTACGAAACCAGATCCATGTACAGTGAGAGAAGATCGGCAATTACAACCTTCACAGGTTCGTGATGGTCTTTGGATTTTGATGTCATAATTTTCAGAAAAAATCCTTTGCATTCAGTCTACATTCATTCTTCAAGCTTTCTAACCTTAACCTAAACCAACATTTGATGACAAACCAATACTTATAAATATACAGCGACTACGAGAATCGAAAGTATCATGGGTGAAACCACACAGTGGAAAAAAGGACGGCTTCTCGGTTCTGGGGGTGGCGGTAAAGTCTGGTACGGCATGACTCAGGAGAAAATCGAGGTGAGTAAATAAAAACCTAAATAAAAACCTAAATATAAGGTTCGGCGGAAAATTGAGGAGGGAATTCCAACGTTTTCGAGGGGAGTTTCAAGTTGTTTAGATTTGATCGTGAGAGTGAATCAAGTTACACGGATGATTTAGATTAAAATTCACTCAATTTGTTCCAATATAATGATGACGTGCTCGACTCTAGGTGGCAGTAAAGCAGCTGGAGCTGAGTACCGAACAGGACGACGCGAAGGAGGAATACCACGAGCTTCAGGAGGAGATCAAACTCCTCAAGTGTCTCAAACACGACAACATCGTGCGATACTACGGCACATGTCTCCAGGACAACTTCATCAACATATTCATGGAGTACGTGGAAGGTGGCTCGCTAGCCGCACGTATCAAGAAACAAGGTGGCTCGCTCCAAGAACGGACGATTCAGAACTTCACGTATCAGCTGCTTGATGCCCTGAAGTATATTCATGCTAAGAATATCGTCCACCGTGATATCAAGGGGCAGAACATACTGGTTACTCCTGATGATCGGGTGAAACTCATTGATTTTGGGTGTGGCAAGAGACTGAGGAGGGTATGTTTCTCTGATTAAATAGTGATTGCACTTCAGTAGTCTCCTATTGCAAATTGCAATACATAATGACAATGAGAGTAGGGATCCGACCCGAATAAACCATCACACCCTCAAATTCCCTACTCCCAGAGTTTGCAGAACACGGAAGCACTGAAGACAATGCGCGGCACTCCCTACTGGATGTCTCCTGAGGTGATCACTGGCAGTGGGCACGGTATCAAATCAGATGTCTGGAGTCTGTCTTGTACAGTCTATGAGATGCTTACTGGAAACCCACCATGGTAAGAATGCTAGCAGCTAGGGACGTCTGTAATTAATGAGATGATCCATTCTCGTTTTGAGGCCATAGCCGAGTAAAATCTTACTCAGTAAGAATTCTATCCGACTAAGAATATTGATGACGTTAGGTCGAGATTGACCCGGCTGAACTTAGTGATAATGGTATCCCAATTTCCCAGGCACTCTCTACCCACGATGGCTGCTATCTATAAGATAGGGACTGGACGTCCAATTCCCAGCTACCCAGACAATGCTTCTGACTACTGTATCGACTTCATGAAGGCTTGCTTCGTTGTGTAAGTAAAAGAACATTAAACAATCATGTTCCTAATCAGTTGACACGTACGAAATCGGGAACATTTGCGACGGGCGACACCAGACGCGCGCAGCGTGTCAGCATTCTGTTGAGTCACGCCGCGTGGAGACACTCTAATTTTTCCTCCCCTATATCTTGATATCTTACTCATCCGTTGATTGCTCTCAGGGACACAAAGGCTCGCCCCTCTGCAGAAGACCTCCTAAAGCACGAGTTCATTGAATTATTCAGTAATCGAATACAGGCTGAAAAGGAACGAAATGGTCGTATCTGATTTACAGTAATCTCTGGGATTGCTATTCGCTCGATATGATGGACATTGAACACTGTGACCATTACAATCAATGTATTCAGAGAACACTAGGTTTACAATGCTATTTTCCGCTGACATCTCTCTAGGTTTTCGATGACAGCTTCGTTATGTTTGATAGACTGCATGTGTACCACATTTCGGTTTCAAAAACAATAAAATCATATCACGTTTACAAAAGCTTTGTCATCCCACACACCAATGATAAAGAGGCAAATTTATCTGTGACAGTCTTGGTTAAACCTCGATACTATTATCGATAAAGTCAATCACTTTGAGTTATGGAATATTAAAATGACCTTCAAATCTAGCTGTGAGAAATAAATCATCCACCACACGAAAATGAGTTAAAATTACTGATTCACCACAAATTTAATGATTATAATCTAATTCTATCCTGTACATAATATTGATCACATTTTTAAACTTTTCAACATATCACATCGTATATTGTTGGGTCCTCAAATGTGTTGGTTTAGGGGGGAGAGCATAGTCCTTGGAGACTAGACTTGCTGTTTCACTTCCTGAAGAAGAATGGGTTTTTAAATGGAGACAAATTTCTTTAAACGATCCAAGTAAACACATTTATTACAAGTCATGCATTCATACTTCACAGCCTAGTGATAGCCTAGTAGTGATAAACAGTTTCGACAATTCAAATGCTACACATGCATTATGCAGCAGACATGCCATGGAATCACAATTCTTGCATTCATAACATCTTCTAGCCATTCCACATAGTAGCCGGTTCCTCAATCACCATGTAGCTACTGCTGCTGCTGAATTTCCTGGTTTCGCTGTTCCAACTCTCTCATATGAACTTCCAGAGCCACTCTATTCGCTTCTTCTTGCCTCAAACGATCGGCCTCGGCTTGGGCATGCGCCTGTTCGGCCTCAATCCTCAGTCGTTCGGCTTCGGCTTGAAGTCTCTCTTGTTCTGCAGCCTGTATTCTCTGTTGCTCCTGCATTCTCTGTTGTTCTTCCTGTACTCTTTGTTGCTCCTGGATTCTCTGTTGCTCTTCCTGTATCCTCTGTTGCTCTTCTTGCATTCTCTGTTGCTCCTGCATTCTTTGATGCTCTTCCTGTATTCTCTGATGTTCTTCCTGTATTCTCTGTTGCTCCTGCATTCTCTGATGTTCTTCCTGTATTCTCTGTTGCTCTTCCTGTATTCTTTGCTGTTCCAACTGTATTCTATGCTGTTCATCCTGGGTTGTTGCCCCAAAATCTCCTTGCTGCAATTAACTCACGGGTAGTAATAAAACGCATTAACACACGTAGCTTGACTGAATTTGGTGCGGTGTACGCATTTTCGCAACATTACTGAAAATTCCACGCACGCACTTAGCGCGCAAGGTCTAATGATTTTTACCTCGCGCGCTACGCAAAGTGAATCAAATCTTTTGCCACATTACGCAACGGCCGAGAGACAAGTTATCTAGCGTCGATGCTGAAGACCAAGTAGGTACCTACCCATAGACACGTTTCATGTTGCACAGTCAAAATCGAAAGTTGAAATCAAGCCATTTTATGTGATTAATTTGAAATGTGAGTAACTGATAAATGAACTCTCAAACTGAATCAGTGAACATGCAAAGTTGCCAGAAATTAAGATCAAATACTCACTTCAGCTTCTCGAACTAATTTCTTGGCATCTTCCAACTTTCTGAACTGATTAGCGGCTTCAATCGCCTTCTTGATATTCTCATTCATCATCAACTTCTTGATTTTCTCCTCATTACTCCCAGCAGCCACGTCATCCTCAAGTTTCTCAATCCTCTTAACCCTGCAGTGTGGTGTCAGAGTGAAACTTCTATCGCAAGTTTTAATGGACTGTGTATCATGAACTTTCATTATGCATACGTGTCCCATTAAGTGTTCTGTACCATTATAATTGCGACATAGCTCAAAAATTAGCATGTGCATATGGGATAATGATCACTAATACACAGTGCATACCCGATGAATAAGTTGTGGGCACCTTACTTAATGGTTACAATGTACACTTACCCACATAGAGTGTACATTGTTTGTAATACAATGTATATTGTACACGACACACATACCCACCCTACCCACTTTGAGTGTACATTGTTTGTAATACAATGTATATTGTACACGACACACGTACCCACATAGAGTGTACATTGTTTGTAATACAATGTATA
>CAMPET010000330.1:29554-49430 GCA_946803715.1 Beroe ovata
TCTCTATGTCTGGCGATTGACCTATCTCGCTATCCACCTCTTACACACACACACACACACAACACACACACAAACACACAAACACACACACACACACGGATACGACCTGTGACTATCTATATTGAAAGTTGGTGACTGAAACCCACCTCAAATAACTTGTCTACTTCAGATGTGAAGAGTGCCATCAGCTCCCAATCGTCGAGGAAGTTATCCCCATCATTATCATGCATCTTGAAGAAGACTTTGGGATCGAATGAACCAGCATCGAATCCATCCTTTTCCCACACCTCCTCAAGTTGATCTCTTGTTCCAGGATGCTTCAAGTTCTTCTCTCTGTCGGCCATCTTGGTCTTTTCTTCCTTATCCAGAGCCTCTTGCAGTTTCCTTTCATATTCATTCATTGCTCGGAGAGCCATTCTATGCTTTAACTCCTTTTCCATCTCATATTTCAAGAATTGCTTTTTCCTCTGGTCATCCATGGCTTCCAATCTGTTATGTCTCTGTAGACAATTATCATTACAACATACAAGATTCCATTTAAGGAGGAAAGGGAAATTACTCCATCATGAAATATTATTTGGATATTGCCAAATTCATTAAGATACTGACCTCTTTTATCAAGTGTTTAAGATCTGCATCCTGGAATTTATACAACTCATCAGGGACATTATCGTCCATTTTGGCCTTTCTCAACTTGTGTCGATACTCGTTGATTATATTTCTCTTTACTTCATCCAATTTACTTCTTATATCAGGATGAAGTTTTCTAAGAGTCTTTTCAATTAAGCCTGATTCAAGATCTTTAGGAGTTGCATTCTTTAAAATCTCTCTCGTTTTTTCATCTTTGAAGGACTGAAATAATTATGATATCATTTAATTACCAAACTTTAGCTAGGATGGAACAATACCATCACAAACAGTTAACAATTATTAATTAAGTCATTATATTATACAAACCATTAAAATTTGATCCAAGTAACGCTCATATTCCTGCTTGGTTGGTAGAGGATTTGATGCTCCGTTCAGTTGGAATAGTATCAAGGTACTTATCACTGCAAGGAGCATATTCATCCTTATGGATATGTGCTATATATTAGGAATTGGTTATTCCTTGCCAGGGGTAAAATCCTATGACTGATCATATCCGGATAGACCACTTGCATGTGACATATATTGTACTTGTTCAAAGATCTCGGTGTATGAAAGAGGGATCTCTTGGTAAACTTTGATGATAAATAGGACAAGTAGTGTTGTAACAATCAACATTTTATTGCAGCAATAAGATCGACACTTCGTTTTAAAGCTTCAGTAGAATGTTCATTACATGACTGAATCAGTCATCAGTCATTGACTGATGACTACTCATCCTATCTATCATCATATTCAAAGTTCTTGTATTGGATATTCATGTTTGAACTTGGTTGTGTATGTCGTTTATCATAAGTTTCTTGAACTATACTCGTGAAACAGATTTGCTGACTGATTGACTTGGGTGTAGCGCGCGCGGAGTATTTGGGTTAGGCTAACGCGTTATAACGCAGCCCGGGAACAGACAGGCAAGGTTTGACATCTTTTCCATAAAAAAGAGGTCATGCAATGACGCAATGTGTTGCCGGATGTTATTTGTCCGCTGTTTCTTGCGCGCGGCGCGCGCCACGGTGGACAGATAACATGAACATGACACCCGGCAAGTCATGTCAGAATTTTAAAAATCACAAATTTGCCTGCAACGAGAGGCGAGGTTGTGTTGAGCAATGCAATGAGCGTTAGCAGCGCGCGGCTATCGTAGACCTAGACAGCCACTAGCCAGACAAGCAATCACAGCCAATCGTACGCGTAGCGTAGACATGCATTAGGCAATCACAATTCTGCCGCACTGCCGCAGTAGGGTCAAACGTGCCGGATGTTTGTTGTCTGTCCCTACTCCGGCAATGCTTGATACGCAGCTGTCTATATTATCGAAAGTCGTTCATCAGCAGACTTCTATAAAGTGATATAGAGTGATATTAAATAGCATCTCGGTAAACATGGAAAACTTATCAACCTGCCAATAATCCTTCACTAAAAGTAAGCCTGGCCTATAAAATAGTATAAATCAGTTCCAGGGAGGCTAAAATATAGGAAACAAAATCACCTTAATTACACAAATATAACATGTATCCGCAATCCCACCACAATAAATTAACATCCTATTTGGTAGCATCAGAAAAATTCGTACTTTCAAGGGCGTTTCTCAAGATGAAACTCATCTTTGTGCCTGAAACGTAAGTTTAGCGAATACCATTAATAGAGAAAACTGCTATAGATCTTGGCTGGTGTTTCACCGACAATCAAAGTCAAACAACTTACCAAAGAGCTTGATACACAAGCATCAAATGACTGTGTGAGACTGCTACATCGTAACACTTCAGAAGGATTGCTCAGGTAGCAATCAGTGATTGCTTTGACGTTATCTGTACACGACTCTTTGGTCTCTGGCAAACTGGTAAAGAAAACAATGTCAGAACTCTTTAAATTGTACTTCAGTGAGAAAATGCATCAACACATGACAATTATATAGTATTATGGTTACACTCGTGAATTGTGTGTTTATATTTAAGCAAATATTTTAACAGTAAATATCCGCGAGAGAAATTCGTTTCCATTCCATTTCGAGATGCGCGCGCGCACGCGCGGCGCGCTGGAAGCTTCGAAGAGTTTTGCTTATATGATCATCATAATGAAATTATGTCATTCGGCGATACCGTTTCAATCAACTTTAATTAGGGCGCGAATCAATTTTAATGGTCGTGCCAAGGTTGACTCATGAACTGGAACACTTACTCGAGTTTCGAGGTTACAGTCGCTATTCCTTGTTCGTGTGCGCTTGAAATGTCCTCCTTCCTTCTCTTCAACTGAATTGGATTACAAATCAGTATTCATTTTACAAATCTGAACTGCATTCACTGAGGCACATTATTCTGCTGAAGTAGCCCATTATACTTAACCTAACCAATCTCTAAACCTAAACAAATCAGTCATCAGACTTACATTTTCCTCGATAACACTGAATCTGCCTCGCCACCGGGATCTTTCTGCATTGAGCGTGCTTGACATAACATCAGCGTCGAGATTAGCTTGACTCCGAGCTCCTTCCAACTTTGCCTCTGTGATGATCTTCTCAACCTAGTGGAATAGTGACTGTAATGTTGCGTGTTTATAGTCTGAGAGTGACAGCTGAATATGAATTGATATGAGAGAATTTGAAATTTACTGCACACTGTTACCTCTTGTTTTTGGAATTGCCCAAACAGCGATTCCGCCAGGTCCTTACGAGTTGGTAACTCGTTTGCAACAACAGCTTCCTTAGCAACGTCAGGAACTTTCTCCACAACCGGAGGTGATTCAATGATTTCCACAACTTCAGCTGGTTGCGGTAACGTTGTTTCGGGAGAAGTTTCAGGGGTTTCAGCATCAAGGAGTGTATCAGTTTCACATGGAGCTTCCACTTCAGTTTCACTTTCTTCAGAGATGACAGTTTCCTTCTCATCCGGTTTGGAAGTGAAGTACGGCTCGATTGCTTGTTGTATGATCGAGAATATGGATGTACCACCCTCCTCTTCCGTGACGGTTTCCACTTCTGGTTCAGGGGTTAGTTCAACCACTGGTTCAGGGGTTAGGTCAACCACTGGTTCAGGGGTTAGGTCAACCACTGGCTCTTCAACTGGTGCTTCAACCACTGGTTCTTCAACTGGTGCTTCAACCACTGGTTCTACAACCACTGGTACTTCAACTGGTGATTTTACCACTGGCTCAGAAACTTGTTCAACCACTGGTCCAGTCGCTTCTTGTTCAGCCGCTAATTCGATCTCTGGTTCAACTACTTGTTCAACCGGTGATTCTACCACTGCTTCAATCACTGGTTTTACGATTGCCTCCACAATCGGTTCCTCATCCACTAGTTCAGCTGCAGCTTCAGCTACTGCTCCAGAATCACCTTCTTCTACTGGATCGAGCACTGGTCCAGGAATATTCTCAGGGAAAACGTCAGGAAACTCTTCTGCTATAATAGGTGTGTCTTCGTGAATAAGTTCAGGGATGTCGGACTGGGATTCAGAGCTTGGTTGCTTAATGACTTTATTGATTACTGGTTCAGAAATTACTTCAGCTACTGATTCTGTCACAGGTTCATCAGGTTCAGCTATCTCCATCACTGGCTGCTCAACTTGTTCTTGCTCGATGACAGGTTCATTAGTAACTATCTCAGTTGCTTCAGGTGTTTCCGTTGCAGTGTCCGTAGAATTATCAGCTTCAGACTTATTGGCAGGAACTAATTCCATGACATCTTCAATTGCAGATTCGATCACTTCTACAATTGACTCGAAAACTGGCGTGATCTCCATTTCTTCCCGTTCAACAACTGCTTCATCCACGATCGGCTCAACTGACACAACATCCAAGTCAGCCTGAGACACGACGTCTTCACTAGCATCCGCACCTGAAATACGAACTATGAAAATAAGTGTTCCACTATGAAGGTTAAACAATTCTACTTGAAATCAGCATTCTTCCCGGCTTGAGAATTTGAAAGCTATGGGCAGTGGACACATCAAGATAAACATGAATCATTCTAGAAAAGTGGTCATGATTATAGGAAGGGATTGGCTGATTGTTTGAACCAAAGATAACACGAAAGATCGCGAGTTTTCATGAGTGAGAGTAACAAGAGTTACACTCGTGATTGAACCAGTGGATACACAAAAACAGCATGCAGAAACACAATGTGATTGTTGTGATATTATTAAAGAGCATGCAATCAGAAGAGGGGAATTTCACACAGCAAACGCAACCTTCTGAAGAAGAGAATTGGAGTTTTGAGGAGGAAACTTCATCTTCCAGACATACTTCCGTTACTGCAGATGTTGCATCACCGTGAATATCTGCATCACCGTGAATATCTGATTCTGGAGCTCCTTCAGGTATATGCTCGGTGATAACCTTCTCGACATCATCAAGTTCAATTTCAGTAGCAGTTTCTGATTGAATATCAACCGATTCGCTCTTTGAAAACTGTGTTTCCACAACTTCTTGAGTGACAATTTCTGAACAAGATTCTTCAGTAACTTCACGAACAGCACCAGGAGTTGTTTCAGAAGGAACGTAAGGTATCGGTTCATCATCAACTGCAGGTAGCATCTCTTCCGGCATTGATTCTTCCTCGGACACAATTTCTTTTGCAATTTCATTGGTCGTTACCTCCACAATCTGCTCAGGTTCACGAGATACAGTTTCCTCAACATGCTCCACGAAATCTTCTGAAGATGAGAGATCTTCTGTAGCTTGGGTAAAAGATGATTCAGGACGTTCTCTGGTATCATCTTCATTAGCTTCATGGATCACTTCTCCGACCTCTAATGAAAGGTCCTGTTCATCATATAGTGCAGTTACCCCGGAAGAAGCTTCTGTCACTTCTTCATCGGCCTCGATATTCGGTTCCCTTGCTATTTCAATCACAGGAACTATTGATTCCTCTTCTTCTTTTGAAAGATCTTCGCAAACTTCAACAATCTGTAACTCCTCTCCGACCGTTTCCTCAAGAACCACTTCATCAATGACTTGCTCTGCATTGACCGATTCCTCAACATGAGATTCTATCACGCTAGTTTCCTGTGAGAGTATTTCAACATCTGCCTCTCCCAATTCTTCATTCTCCATAACAATTTGTTCCTCTTTAACAATCTCAACTTCGGTTTCAGTAGTTTCTTCAACCGTAGTGACGACATCTGATACCTCTTGTTCAACCTTGTTACTTGACTGCACGTCATCTGCATCACTACTCGTGATTTCTACAAGGGCCTCTGATGTGACGGAACTATTCTCGACAACTTCAACATCGTCAGAAATTTCAAGCTCTTTCTCCGGGCTGTTTTCAAGTGGTCCAATTTCCAATCCTGCTGTTTCGAGAAAAGAAATGTTTGAATGAAGCGTACAAAAAGAGTGTTTATTCAATGAAGAATATGTGAACTTCATGCTCTTAGCTGCAACAAGCTCATCAGCTTTCATAACACTCGAGCTCGCATCAATTGCAGTTCGTGAGCTGTTCGCGGTTTCCGAAAAAGAAAACGAACAGAAACTTGACGCTTAATTTTGAATTTTAAGCACCATGTAATTATGTAAGCTACGTTAAGCTTAGCAGATAGAAATTTGGGTGAACGTTTTCCAAACAAACCTGATTCATTCACAAAAACTGGGGGAGGTAACTCAATAGCAGGTGCGATTTGGGACGATAGAGGAGTGTCGTTTAACTCAACTGAAATAATGCCATAAGAACATTATCTATAGAAAAATAAAGATCAAATCAGTGTCAAGAAGTCGAATCAAATGGTCATACTCGGAACTTGGATTGGGTCAATGAGTTCGGTCACTTCAAACACTTCGTATTCCCCTTCGTCGTCGTCTTCATACTCTTCTTCATCATCCGTATCTTCTTCAAACTCAATACCCAAATCAGAACCAATAGATTTGTACAAATCAACATCAAGAGTCTGAGAAAGAGTGACCGTTACATCGACAAATACTCTCAAATCAGGGGAAAAGTTTCGAGACCATTTACTGAAGTCTACCCACTCACCACATTGTTATCAGTCGCACTCTTCAACTCCTTCGAAAGTTGATTAAGTTCATCCACTGACAGTCTTCGCTTGGTTATCTGATGGGTCACTGGATTTAACCTTGAATTATGAATAGACTCTTGATGACGTATGAATTCGCAAGAAGATATCAATATCGCTTGTGAGATGAATACCTTGGTCTCGCCATTATCACTATTTTCCAGTAAAATCTGGCTGGTGTCGCTCTCGTTGGTGGAGGACTGTGAAGCCCCCATCTACAAGAACACTAATGAGATCTTCTCTTGGGTTATTAGAACATCTTAGAGAACGTTAGTCTTCTAGCTCTCCTCGGGTTTATGAAGCATAAAACCTAAAAGGTGAATAAAATTTGGTCAAAACAGAATCATATTACTACAAGTTTTCAATGGAATTTCAAGAATGACGATGGGCTGTGAGTCAATGGGTGTGAGTCAATAACACGATGAGTATAAAGGTATAGCGCCTAGAGTTACATTTTCGACCGCAAGAATTCCATGATATGAATCTTAAGCAGTTATCTAGATGTGAAATAAAAACATAGCAAAAAGTTTTATTAGTGGATGCTGATCTATAGAATTACTTGAATGCAGCATCTTATAGATGTAAAAAGTATCTTTTCACGTTCACCTTTGTCACGATTTGCTACCAAACATCCTGTTATACTGTGCAGAAGTGCCTTGACTGAGATGCTCAAGGCAGATATTCGCCACGTCTTGAGAACAAGATGGCGAAATGTACGACAATTCTTGTGATGAGGATTCAGCAGAAAATCTATCCCGGCTTTCGAAAAAATGGCAAGACATTGGAGTAGTATACGATCCAGAATCGTGTGACTCTTGTGTTCCGAAGTCCGGAATTTCCTCTTCATCCTCGACAATTACGAGCGTATCCTCGGCTTCAAGGTCCGCCTCAGTGTCTTGGGAGTCAGTAGCCATTTCTGGAAGGATTTCGATTAAATCAGTCGATATGTCAGGATCACCTCCAGATATAGTACACGCTGCTCCAGCTGGCAATTGTTCAGCTGTCCCAGCAGCATCACATTCCGTACTTCTTTCATTGACTGAAACACCGGCATTTTCTCTGAGTTCTTCACCTGATTGATGCACCCTGTGCGAATCGGAACCTTGCTGAGGAACATCGACCAAATCATCTGACTTCTCAGCGACTTCTATGTTGATTTCATTCGTGGGATCAGGAATATCAATTTCAACATTCTCAGTGGCATTTAGGACACTTTGTGCGATGTTTATGCGTTTATATTTTGAAGCGCGACCGTCTGAAATGCAGTCATCAACCGAAAACCGCCTTTCTTCATCAAGACTTCGTAACTTGGTGACCATAGTCATTGTGGTGTAGGAGTGCTTATATTTTTTTCCGAAGTTCAGAGATTTTCGAGCAGCATCAAAATCCATTACTTCCAAAACTGAGGTCAGGCTATCAAACTCGTCAGGGGTCCCATGAATAGGGGTTGAAGAACGAGGTGTCATCGGTTCGGCGTTTTTTCCATTAGACATATCTGTCAGTTCTGACTCTGAGTGAACACATTGTTGTTGTACTGGATTCGTCTCAGGTGGCTCAGCCCTAACTGGTTCTGGTTGACGTTGCTCTCTATCAACTGATTCCGGTTGATGTTCCTCTGTCCTTGGTAGCGGTGGCTGCTTTGACTGCTCCGCTATAAATGACTCAGTCTGAGGATTCTCTGCCCTCACTGGATCTGAATGCACCAATTGGACTGGCTCAACTGGTTCTTGGTTGAGGATATTTTCATCACTGGGAATCGACAAAGCCGTGCGTCCATCACTATCATCACTTGAGAATTGAGTGCCTACATGGCAGCAGCTTCCTCTAGGCTTCTCGTGACAAAATAGATGATAGTCATAATAAAGAAGATCAGGAGGCAAGATACGTTCTCTTGTTAGTGGTAGAATATTGTAAACATGAGCTTTGTACATAACTTGGAATGGCGACAGAGTCTTATCTTTAAAAAGCTCCTCGATGAATGATTTAACTATTTTATTTTCCAAGCTGGAATAAACCTTCTCATGATGTGGAAAGTGCAGATATATTTGCAATTCGTGGGAACCAATTGTAACAGAGAAGTTGGAAGTCTGTTTCATCGCTTGTTTCGATCATGTGCACCTGATTTCCAGAGATATTAGATTTGAGGATTCATAACAATGCTACCTATATAATAAGAGACCTGTAAAGAGACCTGAATTGGCAAAGAGGCATGAATTCGTCTAGAGAGCTAGATAGGTATTGATCAAATTTTCATTCAATTAATCAAGCTATTAGGATTTGATTATCAAATTGATTGAAAATAACAAGTATCAAACCAACTTATAAAACTTTATCAAAAAAAACAGGCACATGATATACTGTCAAAAATTAGTCAAAAATAAGTTAAAAATATCATCAATACAACTCACAAACAAATTTAGATTTCGGCATGCAATGTAATCTAGTGATAAACAATTAGTAGTTATTTCAGAAACAAGGATAACAGTTGAAAGCTATCAAGTGAAAAATAAGTGAGCCTGAACTGTTACTGAATGACATTACGGTATTCAAGGCAAATTGTTTTCAAGACTGACCGTTTCAATGTATCCACAATTGCATGCTTGAAATTTTGAATACGTGTGGACTGTGGATTACCTAGCTTGAACTCAGAGTTTGAAATGAAAATCTATAGTACGTTCAGCTTTTTTGGAGTCAGATTGGTTTGTGCCATTGGCAAACAGTATTTCTCGCCATAGGCCCCTGAAGAAGAAACAGAACATCATACAATACTGATTCTAGTCGAACTTGAATTCCTCCAACATGTTTTGGCTGATGTTGCGCTGCCCAACTGTTTCAGGTTATGTGCAGGCGCCCATTGGACTGTCTCATATGGTTCTTGCTCGAATGCATTTTCACGACTGAGAATCGACAATGCTGTGAGTCCATCACTATCGTCTCTTGAGAATTGAGTGTCTACATGGCATGGGAAGCAATAACTTGTAGGCTACTTGTGAGAAAATCAAATGTACCTACTGTGATAGTTATAAAGTTAGGTACCTCCGAATGTAGGCTTTTATTGGCAAAGACACTTGCGTTCATCTAGGAAGCTAGACATTTGTCAAATTTGTATTTAAATAATCAAGCTATTTGGATTTGATATAAATTTGATTAAGAATAACAGTTTACAAACCAATTCATAAAACATGCTACAAACCAAAAACCAGGCACTTCATAGGTCTGTCTAGGGTGTCTACCTGCAAGCAACATTGTGGTTTGAATTTCAATCATCAAGAATGTTATGATTGTGCCAGGTCTTTTGTATTGAGGGAACAAATAATGGCAAACGTCGCACTCAACAATTTCTTGAACGTAATTAAAAATAATCCAATCAAAATATATGTAGTTGAATAAATTAAAAATTCTTAAAGAATTAATATTGCAGTCAATAACGCATCGATCTATACTCATATATAATATAGAATCCATGAGGTATAGCATTGTGAGGAATAATCTGATTGAATTGGTAGTAAGGTCTTTTGGAACAGCTAACAAGGATTGTAACAGTTTATGCAAAAAAGTATGATGAGAACTTGGGAACGGTGAAAATCTGGCCCAAAGCTCAATAACAAGCAAAAAACCTTCTTCTATCATGTATATCTATACTAATCGTTGGACGATATGGATTTCATGAATGTTTTGCTTTGCGAAGGATATGCTTTGGAGACTTAAGGTGCCCAATTATGAGATTTTTGGTAGAATAAACATTTTCACAAATTTTGCAAAAATATTGGGAATTTTTCTGGGCAGGATAAAGTTTAACATTTTGATTATATTCCCTTATAAGAGCTGCATCACCATCCTGGGATGTTAATTTTGGCAATGTGCTCTTACACTGAGCAATTACTTTTTCCTTCTTCTGTTTGTAATACTGATGAAGATCAATGTCAAAATCATTGATGACAAGAGACATTGCATGACAAGCAATAAGATGACTCTCAAATTTGAGGTCATCTTTAAACTTAAGACTGCATTTTTCACACTCATAAGGATCAAAGGATTTGTTTTTGGCATAATTTCTGAAATTAAAGCTCACAATGGACCTCTTTTTAATCGGTTCTGGACTATCATTAGAGGTCACTGCTGTTTTACCAGATGTCTTAACCAAATTTTGGGAACAGCCCTCTAAATTAATTTGATCTAATTCAAGATTCTGCACAATGGAACGTGGACGTTTTTCAGGAGGAAGGCCTTCCCCTGAACTTGATTTTGCTCTCTTAGGCACATCCTGCGTGATGCTTGCAACTGCAGCATCACTGATATCATTGACAGTAACCTTTATAGGAGCATCTAATATACCATTCTCAACATCATTAACCCCTTCATCAGCATTATTAGTGTTTTTTCCCTGAGTTTCCATGAGCTCTGATTCAACTTCTTGTATATTAGACTTTTTACAAGACTCTTTAATTGCAAAAATGACAGCTTCCTCTGAGTCTGGTTTGATACTATCAATTGTACACAAGTCATTATCAGCAAACTCCACATTGCTGGCTGTCCTGCTTCCATCATCACCAACTGGATTTCTATCACCTTCTTGAGGGGCACTTTCATCATTGTCCAAATTCTCTGCTTTTGGTACTTGAACATTAGGGACATGATCCATATTATCAGATTCTCCAATGTTAGCATAATTTCCATCATGCTTGATATTCTTAGTTGCAATATCACTGATATCATTCTTTAATTCTTTATTCTCAACAACTGCTGGCTCTTCATCAGTCCTTTTATCATCAATTTGTTCAATGGCAACATCAGCGGTTTTCTCTTCAGCTGGAGTTATTTCAAACTCAGGTATAAATTGGGCTTCATTCACAGGATCTTCAACAAAAGTTCTGGTATTTAATGTAACATCAAGATCCACAACTTCTTCCACATCATAAGCAATTGTTTCATCATTAGCAGAGCTATCATCTTGCCTCTTCTCCTGATCATTGTCAACATTACATGTAACCAGCTCATTTACAACAATATTATCAATGCAAGATGAAGATTTATCATCTGTTATGGTCCGATTATAAACAGAATCACTCAAAAGCAATTCTTCATCAGAATCATTTATGATCCCATCTTCCTCTCCATCAGTCCACAAAAGACTCTCTTCAAGCTCATCATCAAATAATTCATCAAGATTGGATGTCATTTATTCCTGTCAGGATGAAATTGTGAGGTATCAGGTTTACAATTGAAGATCAAAAAATACGGTAAGACAACTACTCTAAGACTTTCTAAGTAAAATGATAGAATTGAAGTCAAACCATGAACATCAATGGGCTAACATAATGCTTCATGCACTGAAGATTGGTTTGATACCATGAAACATTATGTTTGCCCATTGATGTTCGTTGTCAATTCTACTTACGATCTTGTGATTTCACAATTGAGCACTCTTGTCTTGGAATCACAACGACTCAACAATAATAAGTTAAATGATAGATATTTTCAAGAGAAAACAAAGATTTTGGAAGGACAGGGTGAGTGGCTTAGTGGTATGGGTATAGGACTTTCGGTCAAGAGATCTAGAGTTCAAATTCTGGCCACAGCACTACTCAGCTAAGGGTGGGAGATTAAATTTAGCCAGGAAACATTGTGGAAGGGTTAAATGAGGAGCTGCTCTCGTGAATAATGTATGGAATATACATCCTTAACCCTTAATGACATGACTACTTGAATCCTTTGATTCCTGTCATTGGTTTTACAGCTGTTAGAATAGAAGTCAAACTCTACTAAATAAAAGCAGCTTAGTTGATAGTACACTGACCACTGTACCAGCTAGAGTAAGATTCTATATAAATTTTGGCAGTAATAATACCCAAACACGTTAATAGAATAGAATACAGAATAGAATTTTTTCGACAAAAGATCAACTCAAATATTTAGCACAAAGTTTGAAAAGTTATTGTTCATTATTCATAGCGATGATATGCCCAGAAGAGGCGAGCGCCTTGCCGGACGCACATGTTATCTCTCCATTATTTTCGCGCGGCGAGAAACAGTATGAGCAGAGAAAAAATGAGCAGAGATCTGTTTTTAAAAACAGCGGCGAAAAACAGCAAATGTTATCTGGACTGTCATTCGTGCGCGGCACGCGCGCGCCTATTTCATCTTGTCTGGCGATGCTAGACCACTGATGCAAGCCGCAAAGTGGCTTGCGTCTGAGAATAAGTTTGCGCCGCGCGGCGCGCGCAAAACGAAATTCTCGACAGGGTCGAGTCCTGGGTTTATCATCGATCGACAAATTTCAATTTCATCGAATTCCGTTCATCGATCATGAATATCAACGCGAAGCTAGGCCGAGCGCGAGGCTAAGCACACACACACACACACACACACACACACACACACACACAAANACTAACACACACACACACAGTACACACACACACAGTACACAGTACCGCACACAGTACACACACACAGTACACACGTGACGCTCATTGGACAGTACACGTCCAGGCGGCGTTTGCCGATCTTCATCCATCATAGTTATACATGTTCTTATTATAATTGATGGACACAATCACAAATCTTATGACCCTTTTGGTGAAAGTTTCACCAAACCCAACTGTCGGATGCGAGTGCACAAGCATTGAAATTTAATAAATTACTGCATCTGTCACTGGTGAAACTTAATATTTTATTAGCGTTCACTTGCAAATGCAACGACACAGTCACATGACTATCGACCTATCTTAGAAAACACAGACACTCAACTACAGGATCTCATTAACAGTTATTTACATTTCAATACGTCGCTGACTCAAATTTTGCCAGAACGTCGCAATGATAACCATTTTTTTATTTATCTTTCTTTTGTCAACTGTATCGGCAGCAGTGAGAAGCAAAGAAATCGATGGTACTGCTTAAACCTATTATGAAGATTTCATCTTAGCATAAATTGCGAATCCATCTCGATACTCTTGCTTGGGAGTTGTATTCTCGGAAAGGCTAGGTCGCGAATCCCACGGCAATTGGGATGAGAAACCCTACAACGCGGTGTCCTATTTTCAGATGCTCCGATAGAAATAGTGTCGGACAACCCACAGGAGGATACGGTGAGAGACATAGTGGAGACCATCAAATCTTTGAGGCACGAAGTCTCCCGTCTCGACATGCTCATCAAGTTTTACCACCCAGGTTTCTTGAATCCTAATTCTATGTTGCCCGGGCAAAACCAATGTATGAATTTCGAATGATCCGTTCCCAAATCCCAGTGCCATGACCTGATTCATGGCAATGGACGTACATTGAAACATGACCTGATTAATGACAATGTATCTGATTTAGATAATAATATGTGTCCCACAGAGTGGTCATGGACGGATGCAAGGACATGTGGCATAGACTGTCCGTACAAAGTGGACCTCCTCGACTTCGCTGCTGTCCAGTGGAGATTTGAGGGGGATTTCAACGGTATTTTCGACCTGGAATTTATCGATGAGAATGGTCGGATGAGGGGTAACATGGACTTGTGAGTATCGAGCGTTTTTCGAGGACAGAGTTTTCGTGAATCCTCTCTTCTCATCTTTCTACCAAATTAAGACGGAGAGTGAATAAGTGTCGAGATGATAATCATAATGATTTCACAGTCACACAAACTTTGCAGTTATGATAGACACATGTGGCTGCGTGGTTGTGGATGGATAAGATACGACACCATTGCACCAAAACCAGTGAATAACGGCAGCCTGAGAACTTGGTCCTTCGCCAAGTCGGTGACAGGGTTCAAGGTTTATGCGGAGGAAACACTGCTTGTGGACTTCACTTATCCCGAAGGTAAAATTCGTTAATACATTCAGCCCTAGTTCTATCCGGAATTCGGACGTCCCACGATATGATTTTCGAAGTAAAGCATGAGCAGGTTTGCCGCGATCACCATGTCTCCGTACAAATTGATCACGTGTCACTTCTCTCTCTCTCTCACAGGGGGTTGTCTGGACTTGTGGGGAGGTTCTACGTCAGGGTTCTACTTTGAAACTCCTGCAACCGCAGTGCATCTCCTCCAACACGGTAAGTGACAGGGTGACAGGATGACAGGGTGATGACAGGTTGTTGCGAGATATATGACAGGATATTGACATAAATTATGTCACATAATAATGCTTCTTAATGATTTGCTACATCGGCACAAAATATTGGAGTTCACTTTCTCAGGAATGGACATGCTGTGGTGGATGAACGAGTAACTGTGTAATGTTCACAACTGATGGATGAAGTGCAGGAATATCGTCATGAACATTATGCTACTCATTCGGGGATGATGCTATGTTTTGATTGAAAAATGAACTTTTGACACTTTGACACTTCGATATATCTCTTCAATATCTCCTTGAACATAATGGTAGTATCACTGGTAATCACGAATGACATCATAGGTTTAACAGATACATGCTACCGATAGCATCACAATTACAGCAGCCAAGTTCGCTACTCAAATCATTACAACCTTGGTCATGGTTATTGAATTATGGAATTTAATAGGGGATAAATGCTATTTATATACATACAGCTGCATCATAAGAACTGCATTTCTATAAGCTGATAGTTGCTTCGTTATTGCTAATAACAGCGCTTATCGTATAAATCTTAGAACTCTGACCTATGGCACGGAGTGGAGTTTTTAACCAGTTTTTTGCTTAAAACTGGGCCTTCGAAAATGGGTGTTTCAATCAAATCTTGACCGCTGAGGTGTTCTATCAATTCTCCTTACACGTTGTCCTAAGACCGATGTATACTCATTGCTCATGGCTTATTAATGATCACGTGACACAATCCTAGCGGTAGGTAGGAGGTCCAGTTTATTTGATTAGAGCACGCAGTGCAATGTCTGTCTCTGCTGGTGTGTGTGTGTGTGTGTGTGGATAGTGGATACGATCACAAATCGGCATTTTGTTAGACTTTGTGTGTGTGTGTGTGTGTGTGTGTGTGTGTGTGTATGTGTGAAGAGAACTAAGTTTAGAATTCGTGTTAGACAACTTATCTAACACAAATTCGCGTAAATTTTATATTGCTTTCAGGGTGCAGTATAGCTACCTACTGCCCGTACCGACGTTTAAAAACGCCGATAATTTGAGACCATAGTTTTCAACAAAAAACACTTGTTATGATGTATTTTCGACAAGCAGGAATACACTGCTCTTTCTTGTTAAATAGTCATAGTGTAATGCTTGTGATATTTTTAAACAAAAAGATCGAACTATCACATATTGCAGCATAATGATTTGTGATTCGCGATTTTAAGTTGTCCTGCTTCGACGAACGTGCGTCTGTTATATCATTCGATTCTTTGTTTTGACTTTGTCTTGTTTACGTGCGAATTGGTTGCAATAAATCACTTGAATTTTAGTTGTTCAGTCAAGGATAAAGATTGACTCCGGAAATTTATGCATATCATACCTCCTTATGGTGTAACAAAGACACGACTCCAAAACACGACTCCAAAAAGATCATATTATTCACCATTTACCAACGCGTATTGAATTTAGTGATTCTGTTTGCAATTGCTTTTTTCGCCATTTTACTGCTCAGTGGACGTACAAACAATCTTAGGTATATTATCAAATCTAAAAGGATAGTTGAGGACATCATCGCCTCAAAATGACAGACGCGAAATACACAGCACTGAGTGGTGGACAGTGTCACATGTCACATGGCCAGTGGAAGCGCGCGCGGCAGGAAAAAAAATGTAATCAGCGCGCTCGGTCAATCATAACAAATACTTCGCGCCTGACGTGAAAATGTAAAAAAAAAGTGCAGCAAGTGGCAAATTGTGCCATAATAACTTTCGCAAGATTAAAACCCAACGGTGAAAATGTAACTTGATTCTGTGTTTTCAGCTATCCTCTATCATGTTTCATTTCCTCCCACTTTCAACGGAGCGACACTATGGTTAGACAAAGAATATCGAAATCTCGACCCGGGTCTCTGGCAATTTCTGACAGCACAGCAATTACTTTCTTCTGCCAAGTGTGTTAATCAAAAGGGATAGTTGCCATAGAAACACAGTGACAAGATGATGTTCCAATTACCTCCGTTGAAGGTTAACCTTCCAAAACCCAAGTACAAGAATCAAGGTACGCAAATAGTTTAAAATAACCGCTTGTCTTAACTCCACCTATCTGTAATTCGACTCAACTCTGGCATTCTATCAGAAGTTACAGCAGAACACGGACAGAAAGCTCAGTGCAAGATGAAGGACACATTTCTGGACATGAGCCAACTTAGTTTAGTATCATTCCCAGCCATGGTTCTCAGATGTGAACAGCTTCATACTCTTATTCTCAACAGGAACTTTCTCAGGTTCATTATTCATTCTAAACTCCATTACGAATCGTGTCACAATGAGATATCTATCAAGAAATTAAGGAATCTTCTCCTCTATCAGAGCAATTCCTGCCGAAATAAGACTGTTAGACGGTTTGGAGGTTCTAGATCTTTCCTACAACAAACTATATGAGTTTCCAAAGCAAATCCTATCTCTGAAATCACTGACAGATCTTGATATCAGTCACAATGTCCTGCAGAACATTGCTGGCGATATCCGTATCCTTAGAAGGCTTACTGTAAGTTTCGACGATTTCTTTTTTGGATGGGATTTTTCCGACGCCTGATTTAGATCGACTTCTACGTTCTTGCATCTCTTGAGCCTATGAAATATCGGCCAAACAAACACAGCTTCTTTCAGACGGTAAATTTGAGCAACAATCGGATCAGAACACTCCCAGTTTCTATGCAACATTTGAGCAGTCTCGCATCACTGGACGTCTCATCAAACAAACTGGAAGCGTATCCTCTCGACCTTTGTAACTGCTTCAACAAGCTGACAAAGCTGAAATGTAGCTACAATCTTATCACAGTTGTTCCATACGAGGTGAGGTGCAGTTCACTTCCCCTATTCTGAGATTACAAACCCAAGGAAATATACGTTAAATTCGTTTATACCCCTCAGATTATCTATCTAGCTGAAGGGTGCCTCGTTGATAAGAAAGCGGTCGATTTCACTCACAACCCTCTCTCATTCCCTCCGATTGATGTGGTTAGCAGGGGGTTTGAGGCGATGAGGGATTTCATTGAACCAAAGTGGAGGGAGCAAAAAGAGTTCAAGAGACGGAAAAACATGTTGTGTTCAACCAAGACAAACATCACGAAGGTATACGTTGTTTCGCATTCCTAGTCCCGTTAATTTAGTTTCGCTTTCCTAGCTACGCTTTCCTAGTCACGTCTATGAAATGTCAGTTGCAAAACACGAGAAATTTCAGCAAAATCTCTGGGAAAAAGAGGACACATCACAAACGGAGGAATTCGGTAAGACTAGCTCGGCACCCGTCAAGAAAAAGCGGCATCCACAGCCACCAACACGACGAGAGAGTCCAAATCCGAAGAAAACACAGGTAAACAACAACTCCGCTCATGAAAAAACGAGTGCTAAAACGCCCAAATCTGCAAAACGGGGGAGGGCGAATAGTGGCGGTAAGAAGAAGAAGTCTGATAAACTTGCAGATAGCAAACGCGGGGAATCTTATGATGATAGCAGCCAGGCAACCTTAGTTGAGGTAAGCACAGACAGACTCAGACAAACACAGACTTAGACAAATGAACACAGACACACACAGATAAACATGCAGAATTATAGTTTAAAACCAAGTAACAAACTGAAATAGCTCAATCATAAATCCCCATCACGCAGGTATACGCTGGTCACGATACAGTGACGCCAGTCAACCAACTCTCACCGCTACCCGATAGTTGGCACCAGTCCAAAACACCGGGAGTCGAGGGAGAACTACTCGATCTGAAGGGGAGCGATGATGACGACGAGTGGTCGAACTACAATGAGGGAGAGGAGGAGGAAGCTGTGAGTGAATGTGATGTGAAATGGGATGTGAAATGAGATGTGAAATGAGATGTGAAATGAGATGTGAAATGAGATGTGAAATGTGATGTGAAATGTGATGTGAAATGTGATGTGAAATGAGAATTGATCGGGAGAGAAAGTGGTGTTGTAACCTAGACAACAACAATACACACTTATCAAGATCAAATTCGAGAAGAAGCGCATTTAAATTGGTTGCGGAGATCCACCCCCTGCAAACATGAAATAACTGCTGTTTAATATGTCTATGAAACATTCACAACAGTACAACACATTCTCCACACCAGGAGTTGGTGGACATAACGCAGTCGTTTGAGCCCCCTGACCTCGATGTTCCTGATACAATGAGCATGGGGACTGGGGGCGGTATGCTTGAACAATGGCTGGGTAAGTGACTATTACCGGAGATATCGTGTGCATTGATCAAGTTCTCGTCAGTTTTATAGTAAGTTCTCGAAGGTTTTATTGTAAGTAGACACTAGACCAGTATCAAAAGGCAGACGAGTATTATTTGTAGAATTACTCCCAACCCTCACACGGCATGGCGGGGAGGGGAATTCTACAAAACGGATATAGAAAGGAAGACGAGTACCGAAGTGATTATTCTGCCCCATCTTATCATCCTTGTTAAATGAAAGCAAATTTCTCCAGGTGCGGTACAGAGCATGACCCAATCGCCCACAACCCAAGATCCATCGTGTGGCAGTACAGACGGCGACGGCAGCTGTAAAGTGGCATTCAACCCGTTCACGCCGTTCTCAGATGTCAAGATCACTAAGTGAGTGCTATACCTGAAGTAGGTGGGTTTTGACGCATTAGCTGAGACAGTAGGTATCAGCTGAAATAAACCGACTAAAGTTAGGATCACGGATTATCAGCTACGATCACCTGCTACACTTATGATCGTCAACAACAAACACGGTCATCAGCTACAATTATCAGCTACTATATCGCTGTAAAGAGATAACAATTAACGTCAGACTGTATTCTTCTATTGCGCAGAACTCACACGAACCAAATCCATTTCAAAAACTCCCCAACAAAAACTTTCCTCTCAAAAAGTCCCCCACGACTCATCAGGAATAAGGAGGGCGGATGTACCTCATCAGAAGACGAGGATCACGATATCCCTAACATGGCGGAGAGCACAGGGGATCCGATGTATTCCGAGTCCAGAGCAGAGAGAAGCGAGGTGGACTCAGTACCCCCTCCCCCCATCACACCACACTCACAGGACACCGTGTCGGATTTGGTGTCATGCCGGAATTCTCTGTCAACACCAGGTGTGTGTGTGTGTGTGTGTGTGTGTGTGTGTGTG
>CAMPET010000330.1:49439-71548 GCA_946803715.1 Beroe ovata
GTGTGTGTGTGTGTGTGTGTGTGTGTGTGCGTGTGTGCGTGTGTGTATCTGTACGAATTTGTCGACAATTTGCTAACATTTGTCAGATATGGAACGCTTATCGGTAATATTCTCCGATGACGCAGCTAGTCCAAAGCAGAAGCGTAGGTTTCGGTGTAAAGTGTCATGAGCTGTGGCATGCAGTGTTCCCGTACATGATGTGTATCATAATGGCAAAAACGTCACAAAATCTTTGGAATGTGATCAAAGCTAAACACATTTGTCACGAGAAGACGTCTCCGATTGAAACGTCTCTCCTGCAATATGAAATTAGAGACGTCTCAAATTTGGCCCCTCAAACTGGAGACATCTCATGTTGCAACTCCTGTCCCCTTTTTCAGATTCTATATTCACTGGTAACAGGAAGGACGATTTGCCGCCAAAACCCATCTCCTCCACCACACCTCGTCCAAAGCGAAATTCTGTGTCTCGGGGCAGGCGGGGCAGTGTTCAAAGTTTACAGAGTACGATCTCACTTGACACCGTTTCCAAGGTACGGTGTCATAGTAGTGAGACCTGTTGTCATGGTGACACCTGGTGTCATATTTACACCACTCTGGTCCATTACTTTACTCTGGTCAAATTACTTTACAGGCGGGCAAGAAGAAGAAGCGAAAGAAGAAAAAGAAGAAAGTGAAGAAGGAAGAATCTGAACTGGAATTCTATTCCCGGATACCATTTCAACCACTCCTCATTTCCCGTCGACAGCTACCTAATGTTCGGGGGCTGAAAACATGGGCGTACTTCACCGAGCCGAAATCGTGTTATTTGGTAAGGGAGATAATAGTCGAGCAAATCGCGAATCAAATCTATATTCTATGTATGAACTCATCCGACTTCATTTGTAGTGGTATTGGCATCTGGCAGTTGTTGATCCATCTTCAAGCATTTTAACGCACCACAAATTACTCATTTCTGATATGGACTTATTTGAGAGTACTCTACTTGCTACTGGTCCATCATTAGAGCTGATGTCTCCTACATGCTTTTTGTTTTACAATCGGTGTCCTTTCATCATTTTTGCTGGACGCATACCTTTCTGAGTCAATGTGAAGTGTGAACATCACGGTTGCTTGACACCACTACGTAGACTACATTGACAGTGTCAATATGACGCCACCCGTCTAATACAGTTAACACCACTTTGCCGCTAACAATAACACAATTTCTCTCCCCCACAGATTGACAACATGACCGAAATTTCCTCCTCAACAAAGCGAGTGAGGTTTGGTACGGACGAGGTTACCGTGATGAAATCCAACTCCTCCACAAGAAGTCTCTTAACAGAGTCGTGCATTGCCGTGAACTCTAGCAACTCTTCCCTAGGTGAGAACTATCGGCTTACTTTCCTCAGACAATGTCTGAGTGACATGACACTGTCTGGTCAACGGACCTGGTCATTGGTCTACGGACATCAAGTAAAAAATGTTCTCTAGTCAAACCAGCGTAGCCTTATTTTCCTCGCAAAGAATCACATTTATCCTCTCCGCTTTCTTGTTATGGCATATTCTGACTAGGCGTAATTCTAATTTCGCCATTGATCACTTGTCTATCGATTAAACACGTGGTGACCATAATCCAATTTCCTATTTGACAGACCGAACGAACAGCATGCACAGCGTTGATTCGAACAATTCCCAGCTTCTCAGGTTTGATTGCATTATTACATGAGCAGCCTATGATCATTCCGAACCACTTGATTTACCATGGGTCCGCTACCCGTATTATATTACACTCTCATCACCGCGGCTGTGCGTAGCTCTCACTTCACCCCTGTTATCGTAGTGGGAGTGTGTGCACAATGTCTCAGCGGAGTGATATCTCGTCCAAAGTGGGAGGAGGGGATGGGCGTGGCACCGGACCACCTCTCCTTTCTCCGTCCCTACTGTCTGAGGGACGGGGAGTCACGTCACCACCTGATTCAGCATCAGTTGCAGGCTGGTCCAAGTCAAACATGTGAGTGTTCCACATCATTGGTTTTTTTATCGATTCTTTGATGACCTGCAAATATCGAGTTTTTAGAGACAAGACCATACCATATTTCATACGAATTTTGGTCCCCAAAACCACCGTCAGCACGAAGAACAGGCCCTCCTCCCTCCCCGCTCCAAGACATCACACCTGGACTAGTGAAGACCTCCAGAAGTACATCTACAAGCCACCGGATCTAATCATCCCACCTAAAGTCCTGATTTCATATCTCAAACATGAAACTGATACTGTGCAGCTGAAGCAGATTCATAAACTCGCTAACACGTTGGAGTCTAACGGCTTAGCTGAATGTGTTTGTGATTTGTTACCAAAAGATGACTATGATTTTGAAGAGTTGGGATTCTTCGATTGGCTAAATGAACAGGTAAGGTTCAGTCGAATAGTAAATACTATGCCACGAATATAGTTGCACAGTGAGTGGAGTCTGATATAAAGTAATAGTCCACATCTCTCATCAGGTACAGGAATGTGAATTTGTAATACTGATAATGTCTGAGTACTACATTCGATCTCTACCATTGCTCAACAAGTTAGCTAGCTCAATCTCAAAATCTAGCAGTCCCCATCGGAACTCACCTTATATCACCCCTGCGGATATTAAGAGATGGGGCATGGGACTAAATGAGGTTTGATGTGAGAGATACTGGATTATTTTGAAGTCATGTTTACCAGCATCTACCATGTTTAGCCTTCTAAATTCAGGTACAAAGGACATTCATCCCTGTTTTCTATGATGATATGGAAATAACAAGCTCCTCAACCTGGGTTCAAGTTCTCCCATTCTACATCCCCAGTGAAATATGTGAATTGGGATACCACGTTAGTAGTAATCAGCAAATTTTCGTTCTTGTCTAAATACAAGAATACCACGCACTAAGATATCAATTTATTTTCATGAACCACAAACATTACAGCTGATAAGCCGAGACAGTAGAGAATCAGTCATAATCCCAAATATTTTCGACATGGAAGATACTGCCTCAACACCTGATATGTGTGACACCAGTAAAGCAGATATTGTCATGACACCAGATTCCAGTACATCTTCCGATCAACAGAGTGACAAGTCAATGGTCTTATCACCTGACATGTTCAGAGTTCTGCCTGTGACAGCCCATTTAGTGGTTATCCCACAAGATATACCTCCAGACTGGAGATTAGAAGAAATTGCTGGCAAAATAAGGCATTACTGGAAAGATTTTGCTCAGACTTGTGGTTTTGATAAAGAACTTATAGAAGAGATTGATTCAGTTTATAGTGGAATGCTCAATAAATCAATAAAATGTTTATATACATGGAAGCGACAGCTAGTTGGGAATGCTTCTTATGAAGAGCTAGCCAGAAGACTAGACCAAATAGACCAAAAACACATAGCAGATGCATATTGTAATTTCCAAAGAAATTTCTAATGATAAGTATATGTTTATTGTCTATTGATGGATTTCATAGCTACAATTCTAAACATTGACTTCATGGCACAATAGATCATTCAAATGTGGTTATGTTTCATTTACAAATGCAAATTATATGATCATCAGTTATTTATTTTCCTGTATAAAATCTACTGAATGACACCAAAATGCAACCTATCACAATTCAGAATAAGAGATTATCTTGGGCTACTATGTACTATATTATTTGAGGAGCTTCAGGCTCATTCAGTCAATCAGTCAAATCTATTGTCAGTTTCAAGTGCAGACTCAAACTAACTATAGATGTAAAGACATATATTGAAAAGCTGACTTCTAGTAAAATACATACAACATAGGATCGCGTAAATTTATTGACTGACGATGCTATGCTAGACCGCAGAGAAAAAGCTTGCGCGCCTAACGAAATTCGATCAAAAGGATTAAAAATCATATAGCATGAGCAGGTTGAAGAACAATGAAACAGGAACAAGCTTGCCGGATATTTTCTTTCCACAGTTTTTTGCGCGCGCCTTCATCTTATTTCGGCCTTTTATGAAGGCGCGCGCCACGCGCAAGAAACAATGGACTAATAACATCCGGCAAGGACAAGCTGATAAGTGATAATGGTGAAGCGCCGCGCTGCATTGCATTGTGCATAATTGTATGTCATTTTTTGTTAATTTTTGTCAAAAATGCAACTGACGCGCGCGCGGCTTGTCTTGCACCATCGGCGGCTCGGCGCAAAATTCTGCCTGTGCGTGTATATGAAAGCATTGATCAAAATATTTCGGCACTAAAAATGAAATTGAAATCCCTTTTCGCGCTATCTATGCCAGGACCTATAGAATTTAAAATCTTTAATTTGATACATGATGTCCTTGGACATCAGACATTGAGCCAAATGTTCAAGACCATAAGAGTGGATCAATTCTATTTGATTCACTCATTTCTGATAACAATTCCTTGTCATATTGGTATTCAATTCAGAAATAGTGTCTCTCAGACCATGCTCTATCATCTCTTTAATTATTATCACAAGTACACATAGCTTTTCTTAGGTACTATCATTTCCTCATTTATTATCACAAGTACACACTACACTTAGGTACTAGTGAGCTGAGTTGAAGCATCTTAGTCCTACATGATAGTTGAGCTTTCCCTGTGTTAGTGTTATTTGTCTCTTGATGCTAAACTATTGATGCATACTGTGAGGCCACATGAGGGCTCACTCAAGAATTTGGGTCTATCATTGGTAGACTACAATCAGTTGTTAAGTATGTCCAGTATGCTTCTTTCATAACTATCTTCATGTTGCCGAGAAATGCTGATGTGCTTCAGGTGATTGAGCATTGTAGATGGTGAGACAAGGACAATTGAATCAAACCCACAGTGTGGGTTCTCACACTTTCACCACAAATCTACTGTCAGTTTCTAGACATTACAGTCTATTCAACAGGATCTCCATGAAGTGTGGCCATTGCTTCTCAAATTTGATTGTTATATGTTTTGTTTATCAATTGAAAAATGTTTAATTTGAATTGAATTGAATTATATTTTTACAGCACAATATNATATTGTAATTTCCAAAGAAATTTCTAATGATAGGTATACGTTTATTGTCTATTGATGGATTTCATAGCTACAATATTAAACATTGACTTCAGGGCACAAAAGATCATTCAAATGTGGTTATGTTTTATTTACAAATGCAAATTATATAATCATCAGTTATTTATTTTTCTGCAAAATCTTGTGCACACGTTGCGCGCCCCTGTTCTACTCAGTGAACTGAAAAGTCCAAACCACGGAGACGCGCAGCGCGCGCGGAGTATTTGGGTCACGCAGCGCGGGAACACAAAATCTACTGAATTTCACTTGTCACCAAAATCATAACATCCGGTAAGGCGGTAATGACAGGCTGATAATGGTGAAGCGCCGCGCATAATTGAGTGCTATTTTTTGTTAATTTACGTTTGTCGATCGATGATAGACCCTGTTGAGAATTTCGCTTCGCGCGCGCGGCGCAAACTTATTCTCAGACAGTTTGCGGCTTGAATCAGCGCGCTGCAGCGGTTTGGCATTGTCCAACAAGGTTATAGTTATATCAAAATTGCAACTGACGCGCGCGGCTTGTTTTGCACCATCGGCGCAAAAATCCGTTTGAGCGTGTATTTGAATGCATTGATCAAAATATTTCGGCACTAAAATGCAGCTGAAATTGATTTTCCTCTTGTCGCGCTATCTATGCCAGGACCTATAGAATTTAAAATCTTTAATTTGATACATGAAGTATTTGGCCATCGAGGCTCGAGCCAAATGTTCAAGACAAAGGCTTTCAGAATAGATCAATTCTATTTTTGATTCACTCATGTCTGAGAACAATTCGTCATCATATTGGTATTCAAATCAGAAATAGTGTCTCTCAGACCATGCTCTATCATTTCTTATTTATTATCACAAGTACACAGCTTTTCTTAGGTTTTAGTGAGATAAGTTAAAGTCTTACTCCTACATGATAGTTGGGCTTTCTCTGTGTTAGTGCAATTTGTCTCTTGATGCCAAACTGCTGATGCATACTGTGAGGCCACATGAGGGCTCACTCAAAATTTTGGGTCTATCATTGGTAGACTACAATCAGTTGTTAAGTATGTCCAGTATGCTACTTTCATAACTCTCTTCATGTTGCTAAGAAATGTTGATGTGCTTCAGGTGATTGAACATTGTAGATGGTGAGACAAGGACAATTGAATCAAACCTACAGTGTGGGTCCACACACTTTCACCACAAATCTACTGACAGTTTCTTGACATTACAGTCTATTCTACAGGATCTTCATGAAGTGTGGCCATTGCTTCTCAAATTTGATTGTTATATGTTGTGTTGATCAATTAAAAAATGTTCAATCCTTTGATTTCAAGCAAATTAATGTTGATTGGTCTTCAATAATAAATCAAATGCAATATTAAGCCTAATATAAGATGCAATCCCCTGGACATCTGCGGGATGCAGATGATAACTGGGAAATCAACAGCACAACTAGTGAAGACATCAGTTATTATGGAGGGTGAGTTTTAAAGTAATGATGAGATTGTTTTGTTTCGTACATGGTTCAATACTCAACTTTCTGTTTTTTCTCGATTTCAGGAAAAAGCCATTGGATATGAAAAAGATGCAGATAAAAGGGGGAAGAGGAGGTGGTGTTGGTGTGAAAAGAAGCAGAGCTTCCAACATCATTCCCGAGTTAGCTGAAGATACCATGTATGGCTATGTAAGTGATGTCATCATTTATATTGTCCTAAGCATTTATATCATTTATATTGTCCTAAGCAACAGATACCGTGAAAAGCTAGTGTCATGGGAGCTGCTATTTCCAGCAACATTTTATTTTGAAACAGGTACTGAGTGGTCGAGCAGCATTACAAGTGGTTGTGGATGAATGGATTGATGAATACAAAAAAGATAGAGAGAAGGCTGTTGTGGATTTGATTCAGTTCTTTGTTCAGTGTTGTGGATGCAGAGGTATACAATATTTCCAGTCTTAGAGGGTTTTCGTTTTTCTATATAATTTGTTTCTGTTAGAATTTTAGGTTATCAGTATTTCACACTGCAGAGTATAGGCTTTTAAGCTTTAAATAGCGGTGTCTAAATTACACTTATCATTATAATTACTATTTGATAGACTCCATTATCTTATGTCTTCATCTGGGTGTTTTTGAGACTGATTTATCTTTTTGGTCAGGTAAACTAAGTCAGATCATGTTTGCTAACCAAGAAAAGGTTAAAAGTATTAGGAAACTGACAGAATCATTTGATGAGGAGTCTGGCGAGTATCCTTTGATTCAGGTAATTAATTCGATTGATTAGGGTGAGTATGACTGTTTGTATACTGATTTTATGCAGTTCAATATCATTTAAATAGATCTAAAGCTTTTATAATATGAGATTATTGATTCTATAATCTCAATTTTCACTCCTTCCTAACAGGGTGGACCACTGTTCAAGAAATTCAAGAGTAATCTTCTGGAGTTCATCGAACGCCTGATAAGAGGATGCAAGCATAATATCATCTATGATGAGTACATGATGGATCATGTCATTAGTTGGCTTCTAGCCCTCAGTGATTCACAAGTAAGTTACACTAAGATTGCACTAAAATTACAATGATCATTCCGTCAATGGCAATGCTATTATCGTCCATATCACACTAACTTAACTCCAACCCAAGGTTAGAGCATTCCGACATACTTGTACCCTCATTGGAATGACCCTTGTCACGTCTCTCATTGACATAGCGAAGATGGTGCAGATGGATTTGGAAAACACTGAAAGACAGCTGGAAACTGAACTGAAAAAGGGACAAGCTAAGCGTGCCTTTGCCAAGGTTGAGCGGCTCCAGAGCAAGCAGAAGGAACTTCGATCCAATTTAGATGGACATTTGACTGACTATATGAGCAAGATTTTCAGTGGTCTTTTCGTCCACAGATACAGAGATTGTAGGGCTGAGATCCGATCTATATGCATTCAGGAGCTTGGTAAGTTTCAGTGTTTATAGTGATTTATAAAAAACCTTATAGTCGCTGTAATATCTATCTTTAGCAGGGTAGAACATACTCGAAATTTCACAGGTCATTGGATGAAGCATCTCCCCTCCCACTTCCTCAAAGATCAATACCTGAAGTACGTTGGGTGGACGCTTCACGACAGACATGCTGAAGTGAGACTAAAATCTGTCCTAGCTCTCCAGGGTCTCTACATGATTGAGGATTTCGCTCAGCAACTTGAACTTTTCACTGCTAGGTCAGGGTCTACTTCCAGTTAGATATCATTGTATTGGCACTGTATAACCGGTTCTAGTTCCACAAAGTGACATGACGCGTCACCCATAATAACCTTCTCTGGCGTTAACTTATAGAAATTGCTTCAGTCTTCTGATAAGTATTGTCAAGACAACTGCATCATCTCTCTTCCTGGCAGGTTCAAGAACAGGATTGTAGAAATGGTACACGACAAGGAGGAAAATGTTGCAGTCCAAGCGGTGAAACTGATCAGCTTCATGTTGAACAGCTTCGATGTGCTTGAAAATGCTGATTGCGAGGTACAGAATGCTTGTCAATGCATGATCTACAGATATCGGAATTCGGATACTAGATATTAGATACCCACTGTGTTTGAATGGATTTGTACTTAAATGTTTACTCCGAAAATTGGCAATACTCCAAATTCACATCCCGCTCCTTGTCTCAGGTTGTATACCAGCTCGTGTTTGCCAACAACCGGAACATTTCCCATGCGGCTGGGGAATTCCTCCACAAGAAACTGTTAAGTGAAGATTTGGAGGAAGTACTGAAAGAACACCGAGCACAGAGACACACGAGGAAAATACGGGAACCCCACATCATTCTTAAGGAGCTGTTGAGATTCTTCTTGGAGAACGAGGTAGAGAAATTGCGATTATTCATCGATTATTTCCTCATGAACTCTGTTATTTTCTTATGATGGCGATTACAGTTACTCACCTCTATCATGCTAGTTGAGAAATGCGAGTTATGATCTATTTCATGCTCTATAGATAGTTATCTCACTCTATCATCATTGATCATCGTTAGGTGAGCGAGCATGGTGCCTACATGGTGGACAGTCTGTGGGATACGGTGGAGGTACTCCGAGATTGGAAGAGTATGAGTGAACTCCTGCTCTCAGACGAGCTAGGTACTCCTCTATTCAGTTCAGCAAGTGTTTCAGGGATTCGGCCATGGTATAGCATTCATATTAGCTTTTGCCGTATGCCGAGTGTTAAACTCCCGGGTTTTTCCAGGCGAGTTGGCGCTTAACGACGAGGAGGAGGGCGCTCTTATCGAGATCATGACGTGCGCCATCAAGCGGGCTGCGGGTGAGGACCCGCCCCCCGGCCGGGGGAAACCCCGCCAGCGGGAACTGAGCACGAAGGAGCGACGTCAGCTGGAGTCAGACAGGAACTCCCTTACGAAGCATTTCATAGCGGAGTTACCGGAGCTATTGAGCAAGTTTAGTACAGACGAGCAGAAGATAGTTAGTCTGGTGGAGATTCCCCAGTATTTTCACGTGAGTTTTTTCCCGGGGGAGGGGGTGTCATGTGGGGTGAGTAGCTGAGGGGTGTCATGTGTGGGGAGTAGCTGAGGGGGTTGGATCTTAGGGGGTATCATGTGGGAAGGAGGAGCTGAGGGGGTATCATGTGGATTTAGGGGGCGGGGGTTTAGTTGTTTAACATCATCAGAAAACTGACGAGCTACAACTGCAACACTATAATAACTGCAACACTATAATACCTGCAACACTGCAACACTGCAGCACTATAATAACTTGAGCTACGAGTCACGCTCATTATATGATGCTGCAACATTATCATCATCCCCTCTCTCCTTCCTCAGTTGGAAGTGTACGTGGAACATCGTCTCAACAAATTCCTGGAACTTCTCCTCAAGTACATGCACGACATCGTGATGAAACACAGCGATGCAGATGTTCTGAGAAATTGTGCGTTCACGTTCCGATATTTCATCAACAACGAGCTATCGATACAAACAACTGCTGCTGTTGCGTTCAGGCAGCTTATTGATGAGTTGGTCAGCAGCTTCCACTCTAGTGTCACTGACGGTAAGTGTCCTTAACATCTGACTTGGATTCCCCGATAATTATCGATATTTCTGATGCGATCCATGATTGAAAGGTTCAATTTGTGACGTTTGGCAGGTTTGGAAGGTGAAAATGAGCAGGGGGAGTTCAAGTTGTTGGTTGACATGAAGAGACTCTACGCTTTCTACCAAGCTCACGACATCACTGACCTTGCTGATATTGAGACGGACGTATCATCAATCATAACGAAAGGTGATAATCATTTTACACGATATATGCGATATTTGATCCTCTCTACGCTCAGTTCGATTTTAGACGAATAGCGATGTTAACTGAATATAACAACTAACTTGGTAACTTTTTGTAACTAAGTTGGTAGTTATTTGTAATTTTTCATAGAGTTTGATCATTGATCTCCTACACTTGACTTATCTCTCTCCCAGCGAACCAGCAGTCTATCAACGACGACATCACGGCTACTGGAGTGATGCTTATGCAGGTGATACTTTCCTGGGCGCTGTACAGGACTAATCCCAGTGAACCGAGCAAAGCGGAGCTCAAGAAACTGCGCAAAGCTGTCGTCCAGCTGGTGCAGCAGTGTGACGAGCTGATTCAGTTCGGAGTGGCTAACGTGCAGAAAGAAGCTTTCATCACGGTATGAGATGGGCCAAGTTATAATTCAGGGGGAACACAAATTCAGGTTCTAGGAATCATGAAGAACGCAACCAGTACCACGAAAACAAATTCTGCGTTCGTTCAACAACTGACGAGCTCATTGTTCAGGTGTGTGACATGCTGATCATATTTGCTCCGCAACTCAAGCAGAACCCCAACTACACCAGCCTCATCGTGGTGCCTGATAAATCAGTACAGATCAGGTACATGACCCCCATGACTGATGACTCATCATATCTGATGACTCATCAGTGTTGATGACACGTAGTTTGCTGATTTTCAATCTTATATAACCTTTATTTTGAATGCTGCGTGATAAATTTCCCATATCAGTACCAAATTATGTTGTAGTGTCCACTGTCCATTTTTGACAAGTCAATGACTGATACGATCAGTCATTATCCTATCGGAAGTCAGCTCTTTCAATCTACAATAATTCAACAAGCTCATGATACTTGTCCCCCCAGGTTGAGAGACTACGTGATGACCACAGTGTTTGCCGATGAAGAACCACACCAATTCCATGAAGAGGACGATGAAGAAGGTAATTTCTCATCTTTGTAGGATTTCTTTTCTTATTATACGTCCTGTGGAAATCTGTATCACGCCTGTTGAGTGTGTTGTGGTTTCCCCCTCAACACCGATATTGGTGCTATCCTATGAGCCCGATAACACTGGACCCACTATTCAGTTGGTGTCTGTATCGGTAATTGTTGTATCTACATTCTAGAGATCGATCTATTTGTTGAATGTTTGTATTGGAAAATGTAAATTATGCAATGTATGATGTATATTATGTATACCATGGAGGTAAGTAGTTCAGTGTACACCATGTATACTGAATGATACTCCCTCCGTACAGTAAAGAACAAAACAACAGAACAGGGCTTAGTTCTTAGGACTGACTGAGCCTTACAACGTTATGTTACATTTCGTCAGATCATACAGTACGCGTGGAATCTTGTCAGGGTAATGAAATTCTCTTCTAAAGTTCTAACAACGGTACTTTCAGCAAAAACGGAAGTTCTGATCGAAAAACGGCGCGTTCTAGCATCGTTCGGGAAACTGATAGCATTCAACATCATAGAGATGCGTCTGGCCGCTCCTATTTTCGCACAGTATGTCAAGTCATACCAAGAATACGGTGACATAGTGAAGCAAATGATGTCCAAAGCCCGGGAATTGAACAGGACAAAGTGTATGCGGACACAGTTGTTGAGTCTGGAACAGCTCTTTGAGGAGTTGAGAGATCAGAACGAGGGACGAATTGACCGATCATCAGAGGAGTGGACGAAGATCAAGGATCTTGCACACAGATTCGCACTCATGGCTGGTGTTGACAACTACAAGTCCCGTCAAGCAGTTGTGACATTCCATCGGGAGGGTATAATCTACTGCCTGCTGAGGAATGGACCGCCAGACGGTAGCCCGCCGTCAAACATCGTGTTCTTCGATATCCTTGCCGAAACCACCTTCAAACTGATGGATATCGACAAGAAGGGACCTAAAGGTCTGCTCGCATTCCTGGAGGAACAGCTGATGAAAGAGGGAGAAATACCAGAGGACGAGATCGAATGGGGCCCACTCCGCACTTACAGAACTGCTCTAGTGGGCAGCATGACCGATCCATATGTGTACTACAGCAATACAACTGCGTCAAAACGCAAGCTCATGGAGAGTCCCATGAGAATTATGGACGTGAAGAGGCCCCGGGATGACTACACTTCAGATTATATGGCGGGCCCTAGCGCATCTGGGAATTACGTGCAATGAGGGGAACCCTGCTGTTGTGTACTATGGTAACATGGGACTGTGGCTTGAATCAGAATAGGATGGAGAGACTGAAATATACGGACACCGTTTACTTATTTAAATTTCTTATTGAATTTAACTGAAGCTTATTTCGTGTCGATGCAATCTGACGTAACATGTCTGCTATGCCATCTAACAATGACAATGCAATAGTCAATATGAAATTGTTCTGTAATTATCGTATTATCATGGTTATAAACCGAAACCTTATCAGTTCAGTACCAATGCTTTGTCTAGAGTTTCTCAAAGATTGACCTAAAGTATGAGGTCTCAAGTCATGAGGGAGCAACATTAACAACAAACAGCAAAAGTTGAATATAGCGGGCCAATGCTTTTCATTGTTTGTATCGCGCGATGCTGTGTTCCATGTGGCAAGATTGTGAGTAGCGTAAATTTGAGCGGGATCTGGCGCGCACGTCACGCGCGCCAGATCCCGCATTGGGTGCGTTATCCGAAACAGTCCTTGTAGGATTTTACCCTACCGTCGGCCCCGCGCAATTGTCATTCCGCCCGAGCTTGCCAGGGATAAAATCCCGCCAGCAAGGGTAGGGTGAAATCCTACAAGGCCATACGCGGGAATACGAGTGCGCGGACGGTAGAGGAAAACCAACAACTTTTTAAGCCATCAAATATTTTAATATAGGCTTGAATTCCTTGTTTGACATGCAGTATTGCCGTTATATAATGTATAAGAATAGATAGACATTGTCGATCGATGATAGACCCTGTTGAGAATTTCGTTTTGCGCGCGCGCGGCGCAAACTTATTCTCAGACAGGACAGACGCGGCTTGCATCAGCGGTCTAGCATCGCCAGACAAAGATAGACATTATCATTTGCAACCAAGGCTTTTGTCTCCAGCATGTTTGGTCATGCTAGATTGCTAGGCAAAAACAACAATAATATAGGTCCTATAGGTGCAATCATTGCCATCAACTTGATTGCATTGTTGCATTGATTGCAAGTGTAACTATGGGACCTTGAGTATCAAGATCTAATTTGAATTAAATGCATTGATTGCAATTGTAACTATGGGACCTTGAGTATCAAGATTTAATTTGAATTAAATGAACATACGTCATACAATTGCATTCACAATTGCATTCACAATTGCTCATTATGACATCTCCAGTTCTTCTTCCAATTTGTAATTTAAATTTATTCATATTTGTGATGACATCCCTCACTAAATTATTACTTTTAATTTGTTAGTGTTTTTGATATTTTGAGGGGCGATTATTGATGATGCTGGCATCATTATTCTCAAATTTATTCATTTATTCTAAATAACCTTACTAATATGTTAGTCTCACAGTAGCAACTATGATTTATGCACTTCTCATCATCCAGTTGTTCTGCGAAGGTGCTTCTGAAGTTTACAGCTCATATGAAAATGTTAAAGATATAAACAGCTTTGAAAATCACTTGGTATGTAGATACTTCAAGCCTAAGGCATGAGACTTTAAGATTTACAAGTCTTCAAGTTGTCATGACAATAGAACCCGCCATGAAGAACTATTCAAGTTCTTCAAACCTTAGAATACCACTATGAGCATTGTTTTCACTGTGCATGATAAGATAAGCAGAATGAACACATGTGAGGTTATTCTATTGCTTAATCACAATTGTTCCAGGTTGACCTACTTGGGAAGTATATTGAAGTTGAACATAAAAGACTTGATACTTTGCAAAGATTTCAGCAATATGTTTTGAAGAGCAAGAACTATACAGATTCTGCTTCATATATAAGTTATCCAACAAATCAGGTGAGTTTCAATCTTCTTTGGAATTGACTTAGAATAAGTTCATCATCAAATCAGCCTAGCTATGGCTTCTGAATTCATTGTTTATACTTCTCAAAGTCAGATTTCAGCAGAATCACCCTAAAATTTTCAGTTTAATGTTATTCATAGATTTACTGCTGACTGGATTGAGCTGTATTCTTGGACTCAAAGTAGGAATGAAGATATAACAGCAGCATATCAGAATTATAAGCAATTCTTCCCTGAAACTTCGGACTTAAGAGGTTAGGTATTTTATATTTAATATGGAGTTGTATTATTCAGCTATTATCATTAGTTTTTGACTAATAATACTCTGCTGAAGAAAATGAATTACAATCCCACAGGTGCCATCACAGCAATAAACAGACTGCAAGACATCTATAGAATAAGTGCTGGACATTTTTCTAGGGGAGATGTTCTGAGTGGGTACATTTCTACACACTGCCAAAAATTTTTTGTGAAAGCAATTTATTATTGCCATTATTTTGAAGTATGAGGAAGTAGACTGTAGAGGATTCTAAGTAAACCCAAAATAATTATCGTCTCAAGAATAGCGAGATAGGAAGCATTTCACTGCTCCTGAATACCAGCATTAAAGTCGCCATCATCAATCAAAAACTGTTCTGGACTGAGGTGAGATGTTCCATCTAGGCACACTCGCTTTATGGAGAGATTTGTGTATCCTCTGTAAATGACGCATTGCCTCGAGAGGTCATACACGACAGTATACCAGGTGAAGTCATACAATCCATGAGCAAGAGCAATACCTTTGGTTATATCCCCTGCATTGAGAAGATGTAGAACTGTAAGGATAGCGTCATCTGCATTCGCAGGAGGTGGGATAGCAGTAACTTGAGCTGCTGCTCTGACGAAGCGACTTGGCGAAGAGAAGTCACCAGGGATGCCACTCAGTCCATTTCCTGTCCAAAGAGGTTCTTCAAGGTACTCTTTGCCCTTGTACTGCCATGAAAAACCCTCCCAGTTCTTATTCCTGATATTTGGATAAAGTTTGATGTTGTCCATGTGCCAACTGAATTCAGGCGAGTTTGTCATTACACCAAGATCGTTTCTGTACTCTCTCCTTCCTTCGCTTGTGTACTCCAGGACCATACTATCGCCGGTGGTATCGTAGAATACAAAGTGGATGGGAATGGTGTCCATGCCCAGGTCTCCCTGATTGTACACGTATGGGAAGGGGCTATTCCCATGTCCCCTGAGACCTTCACGAATTGCCCCTACACTAGAATATCGAGATAGCACCCACAGAGTTACTGCAGTTTGGGGGATAGCATTTGTACACCTGCGTCCAGATATTCTGTCTGGGCTTTGGAAACTCGCTTTCCCTGTAAAGTAAAGCGTGCTGCCCGAGAGGCCTGCACTATTGATTCCACCCAGTGTTGTGTTAGCCCATGATCCGTCGAATTCCGCTCTCAATCTGGCTAACTTGTACAAGCTCTTGAAAGTGACAGCTGTTGCACATTTCTTTAAATCTGGCATTGTGTGCATGGTTCCAGCTGGTTCACTTACTACGTAGTTCAAGACGGTTGCATCGACAAATTCCGAGAACTCCATGCTCCGACCGACAGCCATGCTGCCGTCTGCCGCCCTTATCCGAATATTCTGACAGGAATGAGCCACCCCAGCCACAAGAGAAAGCATGAGCCACTTGAGAAGAGCCATACTGAGACACTACACACCTGGTGATAATGTTGAAATGCCCTGATAAAACACTGCCTCAAATCGACTTTGACGACAATTTAAACTTTTCTTGTAACATCGTAACAACAATTGTAACAACAATTGTAACAATTGTTTGGCCAAGTACAACTTGTTAAGATCTTTGTTAGGTTGTTGTGACCATTTTAATTGCAAAATTCTCAACACATTCATCACGTGGCAAGGAAAAGGTCAAAACAAACTATTTCAACGGATAGAAAACTCGTTTCCTAGGGCATACGCATTCGAAAAATTTGTTCATCAAACATACATTGGGTGAGAAGCAAAGTCCTCAAATCGACGCCTCTCTCAAACTATAGAACAGTGACATAGAACAGTGACATAGAACAGTGACATAGAACAGTGACATATAATCCATGTGTTGTTACATGGTGTCCCATGCTGTAATTCGTGTGTGAAATTGCTGAATGGACATTTCCACAAGAATCCAGAGAGGCAATCTCTGTAAACGTGGGTGAAATCCAAAGCCCCCTAGGACTTCTATAACTAGCTCACATAGTGTCCCAATAGCTGTTACGGATTTAATAGATGGAGAGTACAGCTGCATTTAAATATCTCATATCATTATCTCATTATATGTATCATTATTGACTACGTTAAAATCTCACGATTGATTATGAGCTGGACTGGGTGTTAATCATCATTACCCATCTTGTTACAGTTGTTAGAAGTTTGTTATCAGTTTGTCTTGCTCAGGCAGTGATAGTAATGAGTCGCCAGTAAGGGGACAACCACTAAATGTCAAGGCGCTATCTCTCTTCATCAAAGAATCGTATGAACGGGAAGGTATGTGCGATATTGCGCCACCCATCATTATATGATCTCGGATCTGCTGATTTACGAACTGCGTCTAACTGATTTATAATTGTACAGATTGGGAAAAGTGTGCTGATTGGGGTCAGCAGGCGTATTACAAACTACAGACATTAAAGGAATATCCACCATCTTCCACCATGTGGTTCGACGTAGCAGATCATTTTTCTTACTGCCTCTTCAAAATAGGTTGGTTGTTCCTTCCATAAGACGATTTCCGGTTGAGTTGTGACTTCGAAGAATAGTCTACCTAGTAGGTCCTACTACATTGCTTCTACCTGACAGATCACCTCGTTATTCCTTTCATAAAACGCACAATCACTATTCTGAAAATTGTTAAAATTCAACATGATTTACCATTATTATTCTAACATTGTTACTCCTATACAATAGATATGTCCTGTGATGACAACATGGGAATAGTGACGTAACATGTCCTCAGTAACTTCTCCCCGCCGCCACTTGCCTCTTCCCCTCCTATTCTTCCCTCTACAGCTACTCCTATCTCCAGTCTCCTCCACAATATGCTACCAGTTCCCCGACACGTCTTGCTCAGCGGGATGTTATAGAAGTGAAGATGCAGAAAGTGGCTGTTCCCGGTGCCCCCTACCTCCATATTCGTCCAGCAGGACATGGTTCTACTCGTCGGATGGCGCGGACCAATGTGCTGTTTGTCCGGAAGTCAATGTGCGGTGTCTATGCGATACCACTCCCCCTGAGAATTACTGGCTCAGTGGTCATGAATCGTCACCGGATTGCGTGCGGAATGGGTGTGATAATCAGTGTTTCGATGATGTCTGGCATATGTTCGATTCTGGATACCCCCAGTCTATATTTCACGAGAGCACAAAGTTCATGTTCGTGCCGTGCGAGTGTACGAATGAGGAGTCATGTGAAATGCAGCGCAGGAATCGTCTCTGTTTCCTGAATGATTGCCACCGGCCCATTAACGGAACAATACCACAGGAAACCTTACAGAAATGCCTGGCAGATTACCGTGAAACTCAGGATTGTAGCGGTGAATGCTACCAATCGATCGCCGACTACCTACCAGACTTGAATCAGTGTCATTGTCATTTCACACCGGATGAGGCACATGATTGCTCCCTTTTCTACGATTTGTTCAGATTATGTCGCCAACCGCCAACTGCTGGTAAAGTTGCAGCCTTTGTGGGAATAACACTCGGCATTCTCACCTTGGTGTTGACAATGATGCTGTATGTTGCTGCAAGGCGGTATGCCCTTCAATTTGGGAGGGAGCTCAAACGCACGGGAAACTTGTCAATGATTCTCCCCTTCATCGATTGGAAATCCACCAAGCTTATCGGTGAAAACCACGCTTATCGGTATCAGAATTTCTACACGGAACACGAGATACTGGTGAAAGTCAGCTTCTCACGACTCAGCAAATTCCCCCTGTCCAGATTATTTCCGTCTCAGCATGCCGTTATCAAGATATTCTCAAATACGAGGACCGAGTTTCGAAACAAGGAGATATCGATATTCCGACAGATGAAACCCGGTGGCGCTAAAGATAATAATATCATCAGTGTGTACGATTGTGAAGGTAATAATCCTGAAGATGGGGTATCCGTTTTGATATCTTATCTCCAGTCACATGTACGGACTTTTGCAACGGAAAACATGCGCGAGGTCATCAATAGATACTACAACGTGAGGAACACGAGCATTATGATGAATCATTGCAATGCATTGTCACTCAATTCCTACATCAGCACTAATTTCCCTGGGGCACGTCTCCCCCAAAACCAGATTCTGGGCCTCTGTAAAGATCTCGCGAGAGCACTTACATTTCTCCATGGTAACAACCCGATCATCATTCACAGCGATGTCAAACCCCAGAATATCTTCGTGAAGTTGGGCCGGTTTTGTTGGAATTCCGAACCCAAATTCATACTCGGTGATTTTGGTTTTGCTGAAGTGTACTACCCGAACACGGGTTGTGGGTGGTTGATGAGGGGGAGCACAGCTGCGTTTCTCCCGCCAGAGTACATGATCAGTCAGAGAACACGCGGCAACGCTGACGATGTGAGAAGTGATCTCGCGGTACATGCAACGCGTTACACTGACGTCATGAACCAAGCTATAAGTAACCGTGTTACCATGCCAACGACAGTTGATATTTATCAGGTCGGTCTGATTATATGGCTCGTGCTCCACGGGGAAGAAGATCCATATGTCAGCGAGCTCGGTAACCGCGGGGCTGCTGGTGAAAGGGATAACAGGTTACAGGAAATAAAGGAAATGTTCCTAAATAACTTTGCAACGAGACCACGTTTTCTCGACAACGCACCTGGCAATGTGAGTAATGATTTTTACAAGGAATTGCGAGAAATTGCGGAGCAATGCTGGCATGTCGACCTGACACAGCGAGCAACAGCGGCAGCTATTCTGGACAGGCTGGAATCGCTAAAATTGGCAAAGTTGCGATATTCTGTTCGTACTGAGAGTAATAGAGTTCGTGATGAGTACAATGGCATAAGTCTAGTAGATGTTAGCGAGGTCTGATTAGATAGAAAATGAATTATCATACGAAAATGAATTATCATACGAACCATGATTCAGTTGTTTATACACTTTTTATGATGTCTGTTTTTGATAATATTCTGATCACATTATTATTTGATACGTACCTGAACTCTTGATTATAATGGCATGCTGATTTTACACATTTTATCTGTTCATTCGATTTAATAATGGTTTTTGATAACTAATTGCAGTATCGATGATGATATTTCCCGATACTCAAATTTCCTGTTTAAACATGAAAAACCGTGTTTCCCTCTCATCTGATCAACTTGCTCTAAGATATCATATGCGCATGTCCATTCCCAGGTGACTTGGAGCATTCTATCGAGGTGACGAAGGAGTTACTCCTGCACTATCCAAATGTAGAGAGACTTGTCAACAATCTGCGATTCTACACACGACAACAAGAACAGCTATCTCCCCGCGAAGTTGAGAAGGAAGAAGGAGAAGGAGAAGTGACAAGGGGTTTGTTGTTTTCTCAGTGTTTTGTCCAGATTTATGCTCATAATGAGATTGAACTGTCGGCCAATTCTTGCACAAAAACTGTACACAAGTTATAAGGAGCAATCTCTTTATAACTATGATATTGAAGAGGGTTACGGTTGTAACAGTTTGCAGTTTTTGTGGATCACTATAACCGACAATTCTCTGCATATGATCTCGCCGGTATATATATCTCGATTCCACTGAATAATAACTTTGCAGCAGTGGAGAAGCGGAGTATTATCGCAGAGCCACTGATAGATATTCGGGAGGTATCCAATATATACGAGGAAGTGGCTGAAGATATAGAAATCACATTCGTCCCCAAATTATACCCGGGTAGGTGCTTGCGTATTGTACCAAGGTTCGAACTCATAGTAGTAAGCGCTACTATCACAGTTTGGGGACATTGTTGAAGAGCAAAAAGGGTCAAGGGACGCAGCCGTTTTAAAGTTTTCACTTTTCACTATATTACATCTTATCAACATATTAAAACTAGTAGTGATACAGGCTGATGCTTATCTGAAATTATACCTCGTATTCTTTATCCCAGGGTCAGATGAGACAGTACTTAGCGAAGCTGTGATTGAGGAAGTGATACAAGACATAAACTACAAAAACTGGACAGAAAGGTATAGTTAAGTAGTTAGGCACGTGAATGCTATTGATTGATATAGCTACTTCACTCCGCTGACAAGCTGAAGATGACTCCCGAGCAATGAGCTCGCCTGACATATTGTGCAATTCTTGGCAATTTACTAATTCTCTAGAATGAGGAAGTATCGGAAGTTATGTCGGGAAAAACCACTCCTCACTCCCAAGATGAGAGATCAGGTGGACAGGTTACATTGCTACTACAAACAAGATACTCCTCGGAGCTTGCTACAACCCATTAAAGTGGAGGAGGTCAGTCTAGCGAGAGTTGGAGTGTTGCCAGCTGTTGTGGTGTCAAATGTGGCGTCAGTTATGGTGTAATTGAGGTGTCAGCATGTCTTGTTATGTGTTGCAATTGGAGTGCCGTTAGTGGTGTAGGTAGTTATGGTGTCAGTTATGCCTAGTTGAAATGCGTTGATATTTGATATGTGTTGNACGGACGTATCATCAATCATAACGAAAGGTGATTACCATTTTTCAGGATATATGGGAAATTTGATACTCTCTACGCTCAGTTCCATTTTAGACAAATGGCGATGTTAACTGAATATATTATTTGTAATTTTTCATAGAGTTTGATCAGTGATCTCCTACACCTGACTTAGCTTATCTCTCCCCCAGCGAACCAGCAGTCTATCAACGACGACATCACGGCTACTGGAGTCATGCTTATGCAGGTGATACTGTCTTGGGCGCTATACAGGACTAATCCCAGTGAACCGAGCAAAGCGGAGCTCAAGAAACTGCGCAAGGCTGTCGTTCAGCTGGTGCAGCAGTGTGACGAGCTGATTCAGTTCGGAGTCGCTAACGTGCAGAAAGAGGCTTTCATCACGGTATGAGATGGGACAAGTTATAATTCAGGGGGAACACAAATATAGGTTTTAGGAATCATGATGAACGCAGACAGTACCACGAAAACAAATTCCGCGTTGGTTCAACAACTGACGAGCTCATTGTTCAGGTGTGTGATATGCTGATCATATTTGCTCCGCAACTCAAGCAGAACCCCAACTACACCAGCCTCATCGTGGTGCCTGATAAATCAGTACAGATCAGGTACCTGACTGATAACTCATCAACACTGATGACTCATCAGTGTTGATGACACGTACTCGTATATTATTGATTTTTCAATCTTATATCACCTTGATTTTGAATGCTGCCTGATAAATTTCCGATATCAGTACCAAATTTTAATTATGTTGTAGTGTCCACTGTCCATTTTTGACAAGTCGATGACTGATACGATCAGTCATTATCATATCGGAAGTCAGCTCCTCCAATCTACAATATCGACAACAATTATACTTGTCCCCCCAGGTTGAGAGATTACGTGATGACCACAGTGTTTGCCGATGAAGAACCACACCAATTCCACGAAGAGGACGATGAAGAAGGTAATTTTCTCATCTTTGTAGAATTTCTTTTCTTATTATCCCTATTATTACTTATTATTATTATATCTAGTATAAAATACGCCTGTTTTGTGTGTTCTGGTTTCCCCTCAAAGCTGCTATTGGTGCTATCCTATGAGCCCGATAACACTG
>CAMPET010000331.1:2795-15295 GCA_946803715.1 Beroe ovata
GCTTAGCAACGGGGGAACGTTCGTTCAGTAACGGGGGAACGTTCGCTTAGCATCGGGGGAACATTCGCTTAGCAACGGGGAATGTTCACTTAGCAACGGGGGAATGTTCGCTTAGCAACGGGATAATTCTATGTCTAGAAACAGAAAATTCCTTCGACCGAGTCGGGCCGGTACCTGACAACTTGTAGTTATTCTCGAGGAGATACTCTGCTATGAGGAAGTTGAGACATCGCTTCTCGTAGGGTAGAATACCCCCCTGATTCTTATCCCCCTGACCTGTGCTCCGTTCCTTGTGCTCTGGAGCTGGGAACATGAGCGAGAGTTTAATCTTCAAATAGGAGGGTTGTGGTGAAGCAAGGATAGATTATTAGTTCAATAACCCAACAAGATGAACCTCACACTTGTTAAACCCAAACTAGAATGAAACCCATACCTTCCACATTCAACTGAGTGGGATGGGGGAGTGACGACCTAAAACCCCCACCTCACAACCCCCATCGCCCATTCACCCCTCCCTCAGTACCCATTTCCACTCCTCTCTGACTCTCCCACATACCTGCACTTGTGGTGATGGTGCCACGGAGCGCGTTGATCGTCTCCTGCGCTTTTCTCAGCTCGAACTCGAGGACTGTCACCCGTTCATCTGCCACATTGACGGGATCATCATCTGAGTACCGGGACACCAAGTCCAGTGAGTCAAATGTCTGGAGTGATGTGGACCTGGCTGGATATTTGTAAGTGGAGATGTGAGAATTCTGAGAAATGAGGGGAGATGTGAGGCTCAATGCAAGGGGGGACAATTGGTGGTCATGGAGCCCCAGAAGAATGGATGTTTGTTTATTGTGGAACATGGATCTCGCTCTTGATAATTCTTTTTATAACAAGTTGATCGGATACAATTAATGTGACGTACTGAACGAACAAAGTTAAACAAATCAGCCGTTAGAATCAGTGAAGCCTACAGTATTTTGTGAACTTGTAAAGTTGATTCTGTCTATTTGAACTTTTTCACGAACAAATTGTTTAACTTGAAACCTGTTTTCAGAACTATTTTCTCTGACTTGGATAGAATTCTTGCCTGAGCTGTAGTTAAAAGATAACCATTGTCTGATGCCCATATCCTTATTAACCTCATCCATTTCTACCTATATTTCTACCTATAACAACATAGCATAGAATTCATAATATACCCTGCTACTACTTAATAAACTCACGTATGTTGTAAAAAGTCTCGAAATTTCCGGGATTACTGAAGAAGTCTCGTAGTGAGTCGATCTCACAGTTGTGTTCCAACAACTCGTAGTACAACTCCAGAGCAGACAGGAATAGTTTCTTATCAAGGAGTTTTTGTGCAATGTCCTCCCACTCCATTGTCAACAGAGAGACGAGAGAGGGGAGGAGACTGGGTTATCACGAGGTTGCTAGGAGCGGTTGCTAGGAGTGAAAGTCCCGTTGCTAGGCAACCACAACTCTCGCGGTATTACGAATCGGATCAGAGTGAGCTCGTCTTCAGATGGATGTGATGAGAAGGATAGTTGTATATCCCCTTCTCACGAACGGTAGTCTCAGACTAATGCTGCGTCTTTCACAGGGCTGGTGATCGAGTGGTGTGCGCTCACCACTGCGTCAACTGACAGTCGCAACGGTGTCTCATTGTGTCATTGTGGAGCTAAAATATACATGGTTCAGTTTAGACAAATGAAAAACCTTTGATTAGACTAGATTCCAACAGAAATTTCCCACATGGGTGCTGTACCAAAATCCACTACTCATTTTACCGTACGTGCTTACTCAAGTTTACCGAAAACAGACACATGCACACAACGACATAGCACTGTACAAACTGCAAATGATAAAATACGACCACCAAATGTGAAATTCAGAAATATTATACAAGACGTATACAACACATGTATTAATTCCAAAATCCGTACAAAACAGCGTATATAGGTGTCATAGAACAGCAGACCGATGTCATTATCGCTTGAGTGTGTGTGCGTGTGTGCTCACGAACTGAAATATAGGTTAACCTACCTACCTATCAGTAGTGTGATGACACGGTCAAATTATAACGTCTCACATTGATGCAAATGACGTAATGTGTACATCGGTTCATGACATCTACTGACCTGCAGCAACAATGGATAATTGTTGGAAGTTTGCCAGATTGTACAAGCGATAAGCTCAGCAAGTGCTGATGCTCAAGTTGCACAGTGCAAGTTACCGTTATGCAGGGGCTTTCGGTACGCAACCTACCAGTATTCAACATAATACCGCAAGCTAATCTGGATAAGACCGTAAAACTAAAGTCGAGATAAGAATACGAATTACGAAAGATATCTGTCAATTCTATGAGTTTATCAATAGAATCACTGCAGTAGGTACCTACTAACTGGTAAACATAACTGGTAAACATAATTGGTAATTGATCAAATCCTTTTTGTTTGTTCAATGTTCATCATTCATATGTACCATGGTACATATGAATGATGAACATTGAACAAACAAAAAGGATTTGATCAAAAACCATAATACTCTGAATACATTAAATCTACCTCAATATCGAAAAATGGAATTAAATCAAAAACAACGAGAAATAGCCTCTGATCAACTATAGAAAATTCACAAATTCATATCAACATAATCATAATGATTTCGCTTTTCAATCCCAACCATCGCACTTTGATGACGTCATGTTCCCCTGTATACATCACTGAGTTCTACTCCTAGATGAAAAGTAGGACATAGCTCTGAATATCCTGGCCTCGGTTTCCATGGTAACATCGTCACCACCCTGCCGCACCATGTGTGAGATGTCACCAGATTGTACTAACTCCACACCGGCACACCCACAGCGATCTAACATGGGTGTGGTAGTGTCTCCACACACACCTGCACATGGGAGTCACGGGGTTATATCTGACAACATCGCAAAATCAAAACAGCCAAATAATCATCCGAGCGGCATGGCCACTTGCCAGATATCATCATCTTATCAAGACGATTGTTATTAGGTATTATAATAATAGACATCACAATCGCTCCGTTTATAGATTTCCCCTCCTACCAAATCTACCAAGCTTAGGTTTACGGCAATATTTTTCCGGAAAATCGGTAGCTCTCCCAGGGGTATCTCACCTCTGACAGCATCCTGTACCATGACTGTCCTAAACCCGTGTCTGGCAGCGTCCAGCGCAGTGAACCCGACACAGTAGTCTGTAGCTATACCGCACACCACCACATCAGTCACGCCCTGAGCCACGAGAAGCGAGTAGAGCGGAGTGTGGGATGTGTCCCCGTTATCCCAGAACCCACTGTAACTATCCACCAACGGATTCATTCCTGAGACAGGTAGATCTGTCACGCGTCAGGTTGATGTCACGCGTCAGGTTGATGTCACGCGTCAGGTTGATGTCACGCGTCAGGTAGAATGATATGAATGTTGCAAATATTCGTGCCGTCACACGTGGGCTGTCACGTGACAATTATTAAAAGGTTGTTCGATTTGAGAGTCTGCAGTTGCTATTAGCAACCAAGATGAGAACCTCTCATAGCAATATACATGCGAACTACTGCCAATGAATTATCCATTTTATCCAAACTATGCTCACCTTTATCAATACGTGTCTCATTATCAACTATCATCAAGTCAGAGTGAAACTTGGCCCCCTCACTCCCCTGCACGCAGTGAACAGGCCACAGTGTCTGCTTCAATTCCGGGGGACCGACGACAACCACAGTTTCAAACATCGCAGCACACCGTCCATCCTTCGCAGAACGTGGTGAAGTGGGGTAGAGACCACTAGCAACATTAGGGTGGAATGAAATGTGGTTGGCAGGGTGCCAATCTGCGGTCTTGTACACGTGTTGGAAGAGAGGGAGGATGGAGTTTATCACGGGAACAACCTGTTCTCCTGAAATAGGACATATTGAATGACGTGTAGAGACTGGATAGGAGAGAGAGAGGGGAGGAGGGAAGTTACAATAATGAGATAGTAAACTAGGTACCCCCTTCGTGAGTTAATATTTTCAGACTTAGGTCCCCTGTTTTCAAAATCACGAGACAGTGATGATATAAAGCAAAAGAAGAAGAAGAAGAGGACCATACCCTCGTTGACAGCGAGACTACCAGATATGAAGTCATTCTGTACATCGACCACAATCAGAGCAAAAACTCTCCTCCAAGATACAGCTGCCTGGACACACGTGGATATTTCTTAGCAAAATCCATGAAAACTCTACTATTAACTCATCGTTATACAAGTTCTAACCGCAATGTGACGACTTATCGTATACCGTATTATACAAGATATAAAACCTGGAGGAGTGAGATGAGGGCTGGCGTGTAAATCTCCCCATCCACTTGGCACGATTCCAACACACTCCCACCCACCACCACACCCCTCTCCCTCAGCAGTGTCTCGACTTTGGTCCGGTTAGCAAACATGGAGGTTGTGTGGTTGTCCGTGGTGGAACAACCACAAACATCCTCGAAACAGGCGACCACAGTGTCACGTGACAAAGTGGGGTTGTCAGCACGGATAGTGGTCACGTGATCGGTCATGGTTGCTATGGGGATGGAAAATGTTGGGTTAAATGAGAGCGGTGAACTGGAGAAAAGATTGGGGAATCGGTGGTAGGTAATAAACGTATCAACTTAAAACAAAATATATGGACAAACGGCTTTTCATCGGTACAAAAGTCAGTGACACACTTTCTCGGGCCATGACAACAAGCAAGCCTTATATTATCAAACCAAACGAACACCGTCCCATACTAAACTACAGCACATACCACAAGTGTAGTTATAATAAAGTGATAACATATGGATAGACAAGAATAAGCACTCTCCTTATCAACCGGTGTACTGTCACAACAATAATGAGTTACACAATTTGATGACATGTGTCATTTAGATAGCGGCAAGAAGTCCTGCACGACGCACGTGCCAATTATCTATCATGTGTACAATAATGCACACGTAGGATTGCATACTTTGCATACTTGATAACGGCAAGTATTGTCCTAGTGGAACATTGATTTCCCCAGTTTCCCAGTTTTCTGTAGTGCATAGGTCTGCCGTATTGTAGTTTTGTTCCTAGATTTTCCATCATATCCTGCTCCAAACTGTGCGTCTCATGGTAGAAGATGAGTGGCCTAACACCGCACACACACATGCACACACGCACACAGGCACACACACACACACACACGTGTTCGAATGGAACTAATTACAATAACAAAGGAGGTGATGACAGGCAGGTTCAATTCCCTTGACACTAGTCTACAGCTGCTTCACCAAGAGATATCAATTGTAGGAACCCCCCATACCTCAATCTTACCCACGTACACCACTGAGTGGTCACGAAATAGGAAGTACAGTATTCGTGAGAACTCAAGAAACTAAACACAACTTCGCTCTAAATGATGATTAACTACGTAATAACAAAATACAATGTAGAGTATAATAAATAACACCAATCCCCTCCCTTTCACCACGAAACGAAGCTCCTTCTTATCAAGATAAAAATCACGATCAAAATTGTGATTGACCTCAGTTTAACACTTATAAACAACAATTACACAGTAAACTCTATCAAATCTGCTCGTAATATAAATCTTAACAGTTCGGTAATCAAAGTTCGCTTCACAAAGACATACATAGATTTCTAAAGTTATCAAAAATCGATTTGGTGACATATTAATCATTTGATATGATAACTCAAAACTGACTAAAAATAACGATAAAGGAACATAATAATACCGGACTAAATAAAAGAATGCATAAAATCATGAGTTATGTACGGATAAAAATGAACTGAACACTGAACAGTTATCTGATCAATTTATCCCAAAATCATCAAGTTCATGTCATATTAAGAATTTGGAATTTCTGATAACGCACAGATGCAACAAGTGAAACAGTCGTTGTTAGTGAGTTAAAAATCAGAAATTCCAAATTCTTGATTCCAAATTCTTGATTTCTCATGCTACAAAACACTCCAATACTCCAACTCAATCATGCCATATTATTGGTGATTGAGTAGAACTGTTACTCGTATGAGGAAGCATGGGGATCTGTTTGGGAGTATGGTCTGAAGGTAGTGTTGGGCTGTGTCTTAGGTGAAGGGAAGTTGGGACGGGCGTAGGTGTGAACATGCATTGATTGAATATCCTGCGTTATAGATAGGTGTAAACTGTCATAATTGAACAGCGGATGATTCCCTTCTATCTCCAATATAACCTGCTAGTATCTGTCCCTATAATAACCCCGGGCTGAGCCCCCCTTGGTGCTCCCCTTTCCCCCTCTGCTCCGTCTCCTTCCCCTTCCTCTCTCCGAGTTATTGCTCCCGGTCGAGTTCTTCCTGCTCCTGCCCCCTGTCGTCGGCTGTGGTGGTGGCTTGCCCGCATCTCCAGCAGCCTTACTCCCTGCTGTCCCAGTACTTTGGGTACTCGTGGGAATTTTCAGTATTTCAGCGTAACTCTGCTTACCAGCATTACTTAGATTTGAGAGTTTGGATGCAGCTGAAGGCATTTTCCAGCCTGGAAACTGTTTCGGGGTGTTATCATCATCGGCTGACTCCAAGGTGATATCCTCATTCTCATTGGCAGGCTCTCCCCAATCTGATGGACGGGGGGATACACTCCTCCCTATCAAAGCGTTATTATCCTGCACATTGAGCTCAGAGCTGTCCACGAGTGTATTTGCTGCGGAGCCAAAGTTACCGTTCAGCTCTACCGATTCCATGGAGTCGTTAAAGAGTGCTCCGCCATCAACAGATTGGGTGGCGGTAGAGTTCAATTCCCGAAAACTGGCCTCCAAACTCCCTCTCGGAGATGTGAACCTGGACAGTAGGTATTTCAGCAACAGAGCAAACATGAGCGAAGATAATTGGTTCTGATACAAACGGCTCGTACAGCGTGCAGCGTGCCTCTAAACATTTAATTTCTTACCTAGTTACTTGATAATAAGTATATCTCCCTGTTTCTAACTCTTTATCTGACCTTGGATTTTTAGGGTCATGTGTGGGAGTACGTTCCAAAGGACGGCTGCCACCATGGAATGACAAAGAGTGCAACTTGTCATCGCGTGATTTAGAATCCCGTGGAGACGAGTTGACAGCGAGCTTGTTCATCTTTGCCGGGGAGGAGTGGGAATGGTTCAGGATGTGACTACTTGGCACACTATCAGCTGCAAACAAGGGTTACGCAATTACAACTGGGCAACACGACTGTACAGTAGTGTCGCAGTTGTGAGATTCGCTCGAGGTAGGTACTAAGTAAGGTACTAACGTTTTCTCCTGTTCAGAGCAGGCGAGTCTCGGGGCGAAGCAGGGTAAGGGGAGCTATCCCGCCTGGTCCATCCTGAATTTCCCATCATTATGGAGGGAGGTGGCCCTTGAGCCCAGGCCCCAGTAGGCACAGACGAGGTTTGCCAGTTATCGACAGCATTGAAAGAGGTGAAGGAAGATACTGAGGATGCGAGAGAGGGACCAGCAGAGGGAACTCTATTTTCGTCAAGAGAAATCTGAAAAACGATGTTGTTGTGAATAGCTGTTTTCAGCTGATATGATATGATACACATGTCGCACGGTCTTATCTACTAGAGAATATATCTAGACATCCAATTCCGTTACCTGATTCCGTTTTTCGAGGCTCCGTAGTCGTCTAAGCGCTTACCTGTAGTTCCGAAGTGTCGTTATAACCCCCTTTCTTGAAAACAGGGGTAAACTTTCGGTCCCATATCTTAGGCTTTATAACGTGTCCTTTAAAAACAACCTTACACTCAACCTGTCCAATGGGCTGATCATACCTAAAACAGAGTATTCCTATTAAAAATTGGGTTATGAAGTATTATTTAGGGGATTTTCCAATTTATAATTTCTCTAAGTAAAGGTTCACCTGAAGTCTTCCATGACATAAGGCTGTCTATCTAGCTTCACCACGTCTTTGCTAGATATGCGAAACTCAACGAACTTTATACTTCGTTTAGCTATGCTGTCACCCTGAATGGCAGCTACAAATGTTAACAAATCGATTCAGGGTGCAAGAACTACATTCACTGAGTGATAATTCTCAAATTGATCACCTCGACGTAAAGGAAAAGGTTCCATCGGGAGCGAGCCCCTTCGTAGAAAGAATTTCCGAACATGAATGTTAGAGTGAAGTTACTACTGATAGTCTTTTTTGGATATTGGTCAGATTTGTTATTCGTCATCAATGGTGGAAAGTTTTCCATCTTCTCAACACGATTCTTCAACACATTTATCTAGAAATTAGGTAATTTTTAATGATTGATACATAAAGCCTTTTGTGAAAACTAGAAAGAGTATGAACGTAGGTAAAGTGATAGTATTACCGCTTCTAAGATATCACACCGATGCCCATATGATGAGAAACCCATTTGACACAAGTCGTAATCAGTCAACTTGAGCAACCTTGTTCCTGTAATGTTGTTCTCAAAGAACTCCTTTCCTACATTTATCTCCGGGTCCTGAATTTGTTATTATGTACTTAGCAAATGCTGTGTATTCAAATTAAATTAGGGAAGCCTTGGATTATCTATACTTACAGCCAAGTTGGTTTCAAGCCACTGAACTGAATCGATTTCCTTCCAAGCTAAAACACCCTTTTCCGGCGGCATCATGGCTTTGCGCTGGTTGGTTCTAAGCAACTGAAGTTCCTGCTCCTGATCATTTAGTTGCTCCTGAAACTGCTTTTCAATGTCTTGGAACTCCAGCCTGATATCCTGAGAGGAGAAAGTTTAGGAATAATTAACACTGCTATCATACAGCAAATTAAGACAACAATCACTGTGCCTTCTACCTCAATCTGCTTCTCAAATTCTTCAACCCAGTGCTCTTTAGCAGAGAGAAAGTTATCGACATCTTGGGACAATTGGGTGTTACCCCACATCGAGTTTAGGTCCCAGAGGATGGCTTTCATACCCGGTCGTTCATCAGGTTCCTCTGCCCAGCACTTCCTAGTATAACATTGGATTTAAAGAGCAAGAAACAGTGCATGGTTTCAGCTTGTTTTAACTGATGCTCATAGGTAAAATTGGTACCCAATTCTCACCTGATCAAAATTGCGAAATCCTCTGGACAGGATGAAGGAATGATTGGTCTCCTTTTCTTCTGACAGACAGCAAATATTATTTGATGATCCTCCTCCATGTCATAAGGTGTTTTACATGTTATCAGTTCCCATAAGAGGATACCAAATGAATAAGTGTCGCATTTTTCTGAGACTTTACGCACTCTTAGAACCTAAAAGTAAAATCATTTATTCTTGTACAAATTTTAAGGCCAAAAGTACCTTAGACCTTTTTAACAAAAATGATTGAAGTAGAAGCTATGATAGACAAACCTCAGGTGCCATCCATGCAAGAGTTCCATGAAGCTTTGAAAATTGGGTGTGGGTTGTGTGGAGGGCTCGACTTGACCCAAAGTCACAAATTTTAGCAACACTTTTGTTACCTGCCATCTTTCCAATCACAACATTTCGACTTTTAAGATCCCTGCATATCAGTAGATCATAGATCAGAAAGCATTTTCTATATTCAGAAGAATAATCCATTGGGATAAAAGAAAAAGGTAGTACTTAAACATCAGATGACCTATGTATAATTTTAGGAGAAACATCATTGTGTAAATAATCCAGGCCAAGTGCAATATGTCGAGACCATATAAGAAGCTGCTCAAAATCAGGGGGTTCATTCTTGATCACCTTATCCAATGATCCAAATTCTGCATACTCTGAAAATCAGTTTATGTTATGAAACAAATTGTGGTCTGTAAAATGTTTGATATATCACCAATATGACAAAGATTTTTGGTTTCCAATAAAAAGGCTCACCTAAAACTAATGCTTTGAAGTGTTCTTCCTCTATTGCACCTAGGAACTGCACTATATGCTTATGTTGGATTCGCTGCAATTGCTGAAGCTGCAGGGAATGAAAAGGGATAAATTTGCATCATCTATAATTGATGATGACAACATTTCAAGTTCAGTTCAGATTTCAAAAATAAACCTCTGGATCAAATAGAAGGACATGCTTGACTGCAACTTCCCTACTCTCCCATAATGCCTTGTAGACAGTCCCTTGTGCACCTGTATGATTTGAAAATCCAGTCTTCCAAAATTCTTTAAACTCTTATAAACTCCCAAATTCTGTTTGTATCTGTTATCTTGTATCTGTCATGAGATACAATGCATGTGCGTATTTGCTATGGCTATGAATGGAGATGAGTATATGACAATGGTCTTTATAAAATTGGTGCACTAGTTTTGTGGATTGTCTTCAGTGGGTGAGCAGTTAAGATATCTCTTGCTCACCAGATCCAATAATGTCCAGGAACTCAAGGTCATTTTTCTTTATCTTTAGGTATGAATGATTGGAAAGCATCCCATCTGTCATGAAGTGAATATATTTGATAGAGCTGTGCTGCATGATAAACCAGAGTATACATCCTAGTATACCAGAGTATACCAGAGTATACCAGAGTATACCAGAGTATACATCCTAATTCTACCCACTAAATTTATGCTGCATAAAAAACTATTATGAATGAATCATGATGTCAATTATGAAATATAACCGAATGCAGAATGAAAACTTTGCACTTTCCAAAACCGTTCATTGTATTATGGATCATACAGTTCCTACTAGTGTCCAGGTATCAAGTCGGATCACAAGCGCAAATTTATTTGTTATTCTATAATATCTGTCTTCCTGAAGCAAAATTGTATAGGTTCTCTGCAGCGCGGTTTTATGTGACATATTTTTGAGATTGTTTTTGCATTCCTTATGTTTGCATGCAACGTTTGTCTGGCGATGCTAAACCGCTGATGCAAGCCGCGAAGCGGCTTGCGTCTTCTGTCTGAGAATAAGTTTGCGCCGCGCGCGCGCGAAACGAAATTCTCGACAGGGTCTATCATCGATCGACAAATGCAACGTATGTCCATGGCGTATATTGCGCGGCGCGACCGCATCACACATACTGGTCCCTTTATCTGATCCCTGTTTTTCGTTTCCATCAAAGGTTTATTCCGGCCTGTTTCAAAGGCTTGTTTTGGCGTTCAATGAAGAACCAGAGAAACAGCGGTCAGATAAAATTTGATAAAATTTGAAAATGAAATTATGATTACTTTTTTAATTGTGTCATTCAAGATTTCAAGGTTGTCTTTAAATTAAGTCATGCAACATGTTTTGAATATCTTGCTGCTTGATCTTGAGCAGAATAACAGATATATGTTCACATTTCGATATGTCTCACAATCCCAAAGTCTTATTTAAAGAGATGTATGGGTATACTGCAAACATACATACCCTACCAGCTTACAACTGCAAGGCTGGGCCACCCAGAACTCGGGAATTTTGAGCTTCACAGTTTAGATGGACGGAGGGATTGGAGATAGGAATCTAAGGAAGGGTAGTACTGAATAAATTAATAAGTTGGTCTATTTCACAAATTGACATATGCAACAGTGATACTGTCATTTATTCTATTTACTATTAGTAAAGGTTTCTGTCATGGAAGTTCTAAGCAGTACCAGGCTGTTAGCTGTTAGCTGTCTAGCATAGCATGGAGGGTTTTTTATAAAATCGAAGATAGTTTTTGTATGTGTGACTATTCAGTATTCACAAGCCTTCATAAATCTAAATCTTCAATCAGCTGGTCCAAAAATTATGCCACAGAACTCCTTGCATGATCAAATGGCAATTCCTTGATTTAATTCCTTCATTCATAAAGAAGAATAATAGACATGACCCAATTTCAGAGTGAGCTATGTACATGTATTTGTCATAGCCACTGGGATCTAGTCACTTGTTTATGAAAGTTCTGAATATTGTGTCAACCTCTAGATAATGCTTTCTTGAATCAAGAATGTTAACAACAGCAGACAAGCATTTGCCGGTGAGTTTTGAGTTATCCTATCATCATATTGATCAACAATAGAGGGCATCAAACAATGTTATCTTTCTTAAAGAGAATAATGTTATCTCTATTTTCATTGGTTGCAGTGGGTTCTTATTGATCAATCACTGTCATACCTACATCTGAGAAATTTATGACCCTCCCATTCTCTATTGGAGAAGGATAATTTCAGATTATCAATAGGGTTATAGGTTAATGAGGTACCTCGCATATTTTGAAATTAATTTTAAAATCAGCTTACATTCATTGCAACACTATGCTTCCTTGAACAGCCACAATCTAACATGTCAGTTCAAAAGACTAGTGCTTAACATATCCCCTTATGGTATAATTCATGTCAAGCAATCGCAATATTATAATATCAATACCTCCTGTGGGCTGTACAATCAGTATGTGTGGTTGTGTATGAAGCAGATTGGTCAGCTTCTATGACTTGACATGTGTGCATGAGCAAGGAGGTAAGCATCTAGATATTTTTGGAGTATCATGAACCCTTTCCTTTCTCAGGTGTTGCTCCATGAGACTGACGCTGGGTTGCCATGTTTAGTTTGTGAAGAG
>CAMPET010000331.1:19305-61695 GCA_946803715.1 Beroe ovata
TGTGTGTGTGTGTGTGTGTGTGTGTGTGTTTGTGTTGGTGTGTGTTGGTGTGTGTGTGCGTGTGTTTCTGTATGTCTTTGTGTGTGTCACCACTTTACACGCACATTGCATGTAACCTATGACTCTGCAATCGCATAATATTATCACTATGTGCTTGTTGTTAAGATTAAGATTATGAATCACTCTCAGCTTTACTTTAGCAAATGATTGTACTGAGTACTCCTTCATAAAAAGCAAAACAAATACGATCCATCCTACAAATAGATCGTAATTCGTTGATCTGTGAGAACCTTCTTGTTCTTGCATTCTGTAACAGCTATAGTAATGAATTATCACATACACAGTATCACGTACACTCTGCATGTTACATTTCGGGAGGCCAGGACACTCTCACAGTCCCTTGTATAGCACAGCTTGTACCAAACAAAGGGGTGAATTCGCCCATTACTTCCCCACTAATGAGTCTTCCCACTCCCATTAATATTGAGCCCCGGGGCTTTCTGTCACACTCACATAAGGGGATCATTTAAGTTGGAGTGCTCAAACTATGACTAATGCTAGAGTAGTTTATAAAGGAGTAATGGAAATTGTAAGAATAATAGGTAGCCAGCAATCTTCTTTCACCATCTTTCAATTTCGTATAACAACTGTCTACTGACGTAAGTATTTGTCTGTTCCAAATATTATTACGTTAGAATAACAAATGTGTGAGCTTGTGTTACCATGGTAACATAGAGACTGTCGCTTACTTGGTGGCCGTGTGATGAGTGATGAAACATTAACAAGCAGAACATTATGATAGCTTCTGTTACTGCAATCATCATAGCACACACGTCCGAACTGTTTCATCACGAATCGTGGTGACCGGTTATGAACTTATGACATGACCGATCGAAACTGTTTTAGGTCTGTAGAATAAGAGTGATGCAAACTTGTCTATGTCCATCCAGTTCATTCAAATTCATACACGTACCCTATAACGGTAAAAATAGATCGGTTCATTCTTAACCGACATTGTGAACACCGGACAAACAGTGTCTGCCTCCCTTTGAAATACAATACAGGGGAAATAGTATGCTAGAATGAATAATTACGCCTTAAAATACCTCACAATTCAGCATACAACTTGTAAGGTTTCCCCTTAAATCGATGTGTGTGTGTGAGTGTGCGTATGTGAGTGTTGACTAAACACACAAATCTTACACATTTCTCAGCCACTGTTTACGGTAGAGAGCGCATAAACAGGAAGGAATGATCCGCATAAACAACAGCATCACTGCGTTCACCCAGCCCGAAGATAACCATCATGAATCCACTAGGCAGACAATGAAAATATGTCTCACATTAACCAGGACCAAGCGCTTCCGGTTTCCTCACAATCATATGTCGAAAAAGACCACACATCAATAATTGATATTAGATTGTCGGATGAGACATCAACTGATTACGAGATTCCGGATGACATATTACTTGACATCGGAATTTCGAAAGAAGATCTCAAGAGGATGGAAGAGGAGAGGAAGAGGAAAGGCCGCGAAAGGTCGCGAAGGTACCGCCACTCACAGGACCCCGAGGTGCGAGCGTTTAGACTGGCACGGAATCGCGAGTACGCCAGGATGAAGAGATTGCGGGAAACAGAGGAGGAGAGGCAGAGACGGTTGGATCGGGTGAAGATGTACATGAGACGGAAGATGGCCAATGAAACTCCTGAGCAGCGGAGCATACGGTTAGAGAAAGGGCGGCAGATGATTAAAGCGAGGCGAGAAGAGCAGAAGAGGCGGAAAATATCAGGATTTAAAGTGGAAGAGAGTAGTGTGGATAATTGTGGACAGATTATGTCAGAGATAGAGTGCAAGAAAGAGAATGACGTGTTAGATTGTGGACACTTCTCAGGGACAAGTACTGATACCGCAGATGTGAAGGTCAAGGTCGAGCTTGTGGAGGAGGCTTGCTTTGCAACACTTCCGTGAGCGGAGGATCGTTGTTGCTTTATTGATATTTGTATACCACAGTTTTGTTCTCGGATCGTACTTTTTTTAGAATATATTATATTTTGTATGTCGGGTTGTTTTTCGGTTGATTTTGATTTGCAATTGTTTCGATTTCGTTTTTTGATATTTTCTACTGTACATTTGAGTACGTTTGAGTAAGCTTTAATGAGGTTTTTTTCATAGTATCTATTCGTCAATCACCATTGCTATGTATCATGAAATATTCCTTACCTTTTTCATTGCATTAGTAGGAGCCAGTCTTTCAAATCATCACAGTTATTAGTGACGAGGTTTTAAAGTAGCTAAGTGTGTTATTAAGGCAACATATTACCTATGTCATTAGGAACATATTATCTTACCCTAATCCCATTTCATTATGTGTCTCCCAATTTCACTGTCATTNTGTGTGTGTGTGTCTGTGTCTATGAGTGTGTCTGTGTATGTGTGTATATGTTTGTCTGTGACTGTCTGTTTGCGAGTGTCCGTCTGTGTGCTTTATGTTTCTTTGAGTATCTCTAGGATAATCTAATTGAACGTATAACATTGAAACGGTTTATTTTTAATTCCCCTTCTATCGGGTTACAAACATCGGCAATATACGCACACATGCACTCATCAATCTAGTATCTTAGTATTGTCAGTGATTTTTAAACGAATTTCCACATAAATGAATACAATGAGGAATGTGTGTACGGATGAATGCACAGTTTGTGCATATGAAGATGGCTCTGTATATGGAATCTATTGTATGGTGAATGCTGGTGATGCTGCATACTTTAAACGGTTATAGGCACACATCACTAGATTTAGGCTATGACCCGTGTCTATTCGACAATTTCGGCCAGGCGAAAATGAGAAGAATTAACAACATCATGAATTCAATGTTGCCTTATCCACAAATATTCTCTATTCATTCGATATGTATTTTCATAATTGTGATAATCTGATCAAAGTGTGAAAACCTATCAATCCTTTTGACTCCTCCCACATCAGTTATGTCAATATTGATTGAAGATTTGTGGCTTGCGGTTGATATTGATCCATGTTCGATGACTTATAAATAGCGACCTGTGTTCTAACACTTAGTAGATGGATTAAGCTGTCTCAACACATCGACTAGATTAATGAAGAAGGCTAATGTTTTCCGAAAGTGCGGCTAAAGCTCGAGAAAACCAAAGCGTGCGCTCTCACTAATTTAGGACTTGATGTAAGGCGCGGAGAATCATTTGAAAATACACTCCGCGCGAGTTTCCCGCTAGCGCGCGCTCGCTAGCTGCGCGGCGTCGGTTTGGGAAAAACGCGCGCAGCAGCAAGCGTTGAAATGTTTGTTGTAGGACAAGTCAACAATAAAAACAACTCCTATGGGATTAAGTTGTTGACACTCTGCGATTGTTGTTGATAAACATTGCATTTCCAGAGTTTCACGTCCTACAGTATACGTGTATTATTGATTATGCTCAAACGTACACAACTGTCTCAGACTTAATCATTCCATCCCTTTTCCCTACTTACGACCCTACTACGTCCCCACAACCTATCTCACGACCACATACACAACCCCCTCTAATCACACGACCACCCCAGGTTGAAGAGTACATGCGGCTACTCCCCCCTGAATACCGACCTGTAGTAGGGAGTGTGGGGGAACAATACCGTCGCAAACTCCTCATGACCCAGCTCCCTGCTCACGACCACACACCAAGGTATGACAGAAATCTCAGAATATATCAAAACGTATTTCTGATCCAATCTTGAATTTGGTGATGAGAAAACTCGCATCCTATATCTACCTATCTATCAGTGAGAGTCTGAGTAAGGCACAAGCGGAAGAATTAGCAGAGTTTAGCCGACTCCGCTATGATATGAGTTACGGTGTGGGTCAAGTGAGGACTGTCACGAGCCGAGAAGCGGATATGTTCGACTGTCGGACAGTGAGTATATGATCAAGATAATCCCCCATTTTACCAAATACTCTCAAACAGTATCTATTCAATCAACTTGTTATTTTCCCAATAACAGTTCGATATCGCTCACTAAAATATCAAACCTCTCAGTGTCAGTCACCTCTCTACGAATCACAGCTGGGCGTGTTCACCGAGCGTGCAGGAGCAGCGTGCATTTGGTGTGTCACGTGTTTTAAGTGTGACGTCTGCCAGGAACCCCTGGTCGACCTGCATTATTTCTACAAGGACGGGGAACTGTTTTGTGGTCGACATCATGCCGAACTCCTGAAACCTCGGTGTAACGCATGTGATGAGGTGAGGCAACATGGCAACACGTGGTTCCAGAACAATCCATTCACAGAAAAAAAACATACAAAACATTGCAACCGTCGCACAACATACCAACCTATTTACAATTTACATACCCTTCATTCAAGTATTCATATACCAACAAGCAGGTATCATTGATTTTCCTCATTTTCTCTCCCCGGCCCATGATGTTCTTCCTCAGTTGATAATGGCGAAGGAGTACACGCTGGCCGAGGACCACAACTGGCACATCGATCACTTCTGCTGTTGGGAATGTGACTCACCCCTTGGGGGACAGAGATATGTCACGCGGGATGACCATCCTTTCTGTATCCTCTGCTACGAGGAGCTATTCGCCCGTGAGTCCGGAAATCAGCCTCAGTTCGCTGTAGCAACATTTGGAGAGGGGTTATTTCTGGTATTCCTCTGGTTGCGAACTCAGACATGTTCTATGTTCGCTGTAGAATTTCATCTTCTCACTCTCACTTGCATCGTCTCACCCTCAGTAGTTATATTTGGAACGAAAATTGGGGAAAATACATTGCATTTTTCATCCATCTTTGTTAGTGAAACATCGTCCAGTTCCGAATCCTCTCCGATCACCATGGAAAACGTCATTCTGCCTCACTTCCGAGAAGTTCACGTGTAGAATATGCGTGGTCCCTAACAGATTATCCAGCTTTTAACCACATAACTGCGTAAAACGTTATTCCTTCTTGCGTGTATGTATGTGTATCATAAACTCGAATAGCTACTCGGCCACTCGAGTGGTTATCAACGAATATGTTTGAATTGTATTTTTAGTACACTGTGTAACTGTATGCATGACATAAAAAATGATTGTCGGGCATCGGGGCTCGGTTCAAGACCAAACCCAAATTAGTCCAGAGCCAATGGTGTTGAAATGCCCAGCTGAGTACTTGAGTAGGTATTTCCCCTTTAACCACCTATGAGTGATTTATGGCAAGTTCGCATGGGTCGGTTTCACTTTTCAAATGTCCACAGTGATACTGATAGGCAACTCACGAATCACGATGCAACTGAAATGGCTGCCTGGTTCGCATGTCATAACGGTCCGAGAATCCATGGCCACCAGTTTTCCCAACGATACGTGATCAGTGCTGATACTATCAACTTGATGATACATTCCACTCATTGCACATATCACAATAGATGCGATATCATGCAAACTTGAGATATTAACACGACAGCAGCGGTTAATTGGGAGTACAATAGGATGACGTCATAATGCCATGACTATAGGAGATGATGATATCGATATGCAATGAAGTCATGAATAGACAGTGTGGAAAGTCCATGTTGAACGACAGTTGAAAACGGTGCGATTTCTCTTGTTTCTGCATTCACTGACTGTTTCTCGTTCACTAGCGTCCTTCTCCAATGAAGTTACTCAACGAGCCTGGTATGTATACCCACCGCGTGTAGGTGTTGCTGTGCACGTGTCTGTGTCTGTTTGTGAGTTTGTGTGACTGTGTCTGTGTGTCTATGTGTGTTTGTGTGGTATATCCGTTTTTCCATACCGCTCCACATCATTCAATGTCACTTAGAGACGTTGATCCAGCGACGCACACTATATGTTTTGTCGCACTTGATCATTGAAGGTTCCGTCAGTTTTTGGGATAGTTTTCACTCAATGACGCAGTGTCACTATTTTGTATGAGCCAGAGAAGGGGGATTGGTTTACAGCAACCCCTCAGATCAATTCGAGTAGTTTACTATATCTCTGTGATTGTTCACGGTATCTAATTCCATTTTGTACAGCAAACGTAATTGACCTTAATTATCAGTGCCCCTCTGTACCTTTGTTCTCTCTTTCTCAGTTGGTCTTTGGAGAAATCTTCACCCATTTTGGATTATGTATTTCACCAGCAAGTTCAATTTGCATTGATTTACTGAGCCTTTACCCTATGTGCCAGTGGTTTCGTTCAAGGCACAACCAATCATGTTGTTCTCTAGAACAAGAAGAGCGGGCAATGTTCCTTTTCAGTTCATACACACAGGATGCTACTCCAATGATCCCAGCCCAAATACACCCATCCCATATAGCGCTTTGCTGATCTATCCCTTGACAACAGTTGCAATGTACACCACTGTGTTATATGACGTCATAGGAATGATGATACTACTGTATCTCCAATAGTTGTATCAATACTAATTACTCCCGATACTTATTACTCCCAATTATTGATGATAAGTTGTTGGATCTACAGTGGGATCGGTATGAGCTCTATTGTGATATTGTTGTTATAGACAGTCACATTGCAGAAATTGCAGGCTCAATACTCACGTCAAGTGACTTTGTATGTTCCTCACTGGGTAAAGACTTGCTAAGATGGTCTCTCAGGCGCCTTTATCATTCTACACATAGGCACCTCTCGTAATACTACCGACCATACACAGATGATACAGATACACAGATGATACAGATTCTCAGAAATTCAATGTAGATGCACTGAATTCCTCTCTACATGGACTAATCACTGAGTGCTGGCTATGATTCTCTGCAGAAATCATGCAGTTGCATGTTCCATGTTGCTCGATCAAGATTATATCGTGATACTCCATGACTGGTTTGCGCAACTCAAGAGTCGCGATTTGTCGTGGATAACACCAAATTTCTAGGTTTGTCGCGGCGATTCCCCTGTCGCTCCGCGAAATTCTCTACAGGTGTCACCATCACCTATCAGGTGTCAGCGGCTTCGAATTTCGTGTTTTAACTTATCATTCCCCATTGCATATCTACACCCAGTGATTCTGGTTGTATACCTTAGTACATTGGTAACCATTTTCCTGTACCACAATCTGCTACTATTTTCATGTGGTAGGTATTACCTGCGTTCTTTAGTCTCTGTATATGTGCAAAAACGGGTGTCAGCGGTGTATTGACGCGGTGTCATTGCTGGTGTCACCTGGTGTCAACTTGACCCGTTCTGTACACTCATTAGCCAGCTGTATTGTACATTGCGCGTGTATCATTATTGTTCACAGACACAATACCTACCCGTATGAAAACACACGCACACACACACACAAACACAAACACACACGCACACACACGCAGATTGGATTATCTGATTTTATCATTGTGGAGTGAGTCTTCGCTTTGATCTTGTAAGCCGATTTGCTTTGTTGAGGCACAATACATGTGTGTATTGTGTGTGTGTGTGTGTTGTTATTACTACAAAAACTTGAGGAGCTTATCTCTCTTATTATGCTTGTTCAGTTTTTGAGTGGATGATACGTCATTCAGTCTCACCTCCAATAGCTTAGTTCATAATGCAGCAAGAGTTCATTATAGGCCACATTATTGATTTCGTGTTGTTTTTGTAGCCTCTCTGATATCAGCTTGTCTACAAAGGGTCTATACCGAGAGATGTCTTCTCAAGGGTCGGGTCCTGTTGTGAAGAAATAATCAAATCCGTGCAGATATCTCCATATAAGGAATAATGACTTTGAACTGGAGTAGACTTGAGAACCACACACTTGAGAACCACACACAGACACACACATGACAGTGATCCTGGTGTAGCTGGTACACTGTGTTCATAACGCGTCAGGAAGTGCCTTGCTTAATTCCGTCTTAATTCGAGTACCCAGATTATGACCCCCTGAATGTAGATCCTCGAGCCCAGTTTATCGCACCCAGTCTTGCACTCCCCACACTTATTGTGATTGTACTGCGCAGATTCTTACCACAATGCGCGTCTTCCTATCGGAGTGCTCGGAACGCTCGTTAAACCCACCAAATATAGTGCCAAACACGCATATAGTGCCAAACACGCTTCACCATTCACCATAGTGACAACGATCACCATAGTTACCATGATTTCGTTATCCAGTTGCCACTAAGTTAACATCCACTATTGTACTCGATAACCATGTTGTCAACCCCTCAGCGCCGTGTAAGAAATGTATGATTCCCATTGGACTGGACAGTGCTCACATGGTACACAGGGACAACCATTGGCACGCCACTGAGTCCTGCTTCTTCTGCGAGAACTGTCAGGTAATGCCCTGGAGTGTGGTTGTCAGGTACTGTCACGGAGTGTGTTGTCAGGTAGTGTCATGGAGTGTGGTTGTCAGGTACTGTCATGGAGTGTGGTTGTCATGCCCTAAACGGCCCCGTTTAGGACGCCATTTTTGAAGGATGTCTACCTCCCTGTCATATTCGATGTATTCCATCGTTGTATGTGTTTATAGTCGTGTGAGTGGATCAATCTGTGTGGCAATGCATGTGTGGTGAGCATTGTTTAGATGCTCACCACACATCTAGGCTAGAGACCAGGTAGTATGTGTGTGGGTCTGTTTGTGCGGTTGCATTAACATCTAATGCAAACACAATATGCTCCTTTTCTTGCCTCAATACCATTGTTATTCAATATCCATGCATTCCACACACCCCTGTTACCCTGTACATCAGTGTATCTAATATCTATTGTACACAAGTATTCCAAGTATGTGAAAATTGCTCCTTACAATATAATCAATTTATTTTCAGGTATCACTGACTACATCCCCCTTTCTGTTCAAGTTTGACGAAATATTCTGTTCATCGGCCTGTGCACAGCAGGTTAGCAGCCTGGAATCGCTGAATCATGTTTTGTAACCAATCCCTCGTTCTTTTTGACGAAAATTCATTTTTTCCTCTTCTTCGTTATAAATGACGCTGGTCGGTGCTCCTCACCTCGTATATTGTTTCAGTTTTCGGTATCGCAACTGTCTGACGATAGCCCAACCGTACAACCACAAATAGAGGTCATTGAGGACAACCCCGTCGACAGGTAATATTCTGGGTGTGGTCGCCCTGGTCAACCCGTACTGATTGATTGAGGCTGTCGGTGAACAGGGGGATTGTTGGTGTGTTTCAGTAGAAGTGCATTGCGATGTACCGTGTACAATGAACAAAAGTTGCCATCACCAAAGAGCACACAATACTGCGAAAATGCGAAACACAATCTCTTCTTAGTTGTTATACTTATTTTGCGAGTGACCGTCGCAACTCTGTTCTCTGTCATGTGTCATTTTACAAAGTCATAGATAGGCCAATGACACTATACCTTGTGAATGTACGAATACAAAGTATACAATACAATAAAAGGATTGTATCAATTTTACAATACACTCTACACGGTGCACAATGTACACTGTACACTGTACACTGTACACGGTGTACAATGTACAATGTATATTGTACAATGTACTCGCATAGCACACGAATATGACACAGGTGTTTCCCCACCTAAAATACCACCTTCTCCTTCTCTTACTGTGTAAAACCATTCCATCGTCATACTTACCGTCATCCGTCATACTTACCGTCATCCGTCATATTTACCGTCATCCGTCAAACTTACCGTCATACTTGCCGTCATCCGTCATATTTACCGTCTCATGCTTGCTCGTTCCGTATCTATCTTCTCTACTATAATGTGCTTCGTATCCTACTTCCACTGGCTCTAGTTCTCACTAGCTCCCTCACCACTTGGCCCACTTCCAATATCCAACTCCAAACAGCGCTTCCTTGCCATCTGCCATGTGCACGACTTCAGTGTGGGACACACACACACACACACACACACACATACACATACACACACATACACTCACACACACACACACTCACACTCACAAACAAACATACAGCGCAGCACACAAACACTCACTTTAGGTGTTTGTTCTCACTGTCATTCTACGCATTATCATCAGTTTTATTCCCTACCTATTTTATTTATGTACATCACATATTTTGAGGGGCAACAATAGGCATATTTATAGTAGGGCACCTAAACGTGTTTGTGATTCTTTGGTTTCGAGCCAATTTTATATAAATACTGTTCTGTCCGTAGAATAGTCTTCGAGACTGTCCATTGATCATACAGGTAATTCTGTCTAGATCATCTATATAGTGTGACGTCATTCCCTCCCTCACATACTCCCCCACTTCTGAAGTGAAACTCCCTCCCCCTCGTCCTAACCCCCTTCCTTGTCAAATGTTACCTGACCTGTTTCTCGCGCGCGCCTTCATGATCATCGAAGGCCTTCGCGCGAGAAACTGAGGTCAGATAAAATCTGACAACCCCCTTCGTTCCCTCTCCCTTCCTTCTCTCCACCACGTCCTAGCCCCCTTCACTCCCTCCCAGAAGTCGAGTACAGAGTATACTCCGCAAGGAAAGCACGCCCACACCGCCCACGCAGAACGGAACGAAACGCAAGGTGATGTTTGACGTGTCACGCGATGACCCGGATACCGATACCGAATCCGATACTGTCAAGAGAACATTCTCAGAGGAGGAGTTTGAGTATCTGGAGAAGTCCCTCCTAGAAAATCGTGAGTAGATATAATCACCGATAATCGTGAACTGAGAATATCAGGATTGGAGTTATCAGTTGTATGGAGTCTGGTACTGTTTTCGTGGTACAGGCTACGTTTTCTTTCCACTGTCCATCTCGATTCGCTGTCCCCGAGAAATGCTTCATTGTCCACTTATAGTGTGCTTCATTATCTTGTAAATTGGCCGCCAACCAGCTCCCATTTCATACTATTATTGGGGAAGATCGATATCGATTGTCTGTTCGTAATGAGTCATTTATCATTTTCTGCCGCATCATTTTCAGCTAATGAATCTCTATGGAACTCGCGCCATATACCCTATATAGAGTTTGCTCTGTGCGCTTGTGTGTGTGTGTGTGTGTGTTTGTGTGTGTGTGTTTGTGTGTGTGAACATGTCTATAGGTTTCTTCACTTCTGAATGGCTGAAAGAGATTGGGGGCTGAGTGAAAAGTGTAATGATATGCGCTCGCCCATGCAATTACAAATGAAAGATTGCTTTGTGTTGGCGCAAGTGAGCAGGGTCTCCCCCCGACTATACATTGAGTTGTTGTTGCCGCGTTTTCTCTCTCCCCCCTCTCTCTCCCTATTCTCCCTATTCTCCTCTTCACTGTTCTACAGAGTTGTGTAATTGCTATGCCACGATCACGACTCCACAATCCACCTATCATGGGCTATGTATGAAGCCATACAAGTCTTGTACACGACTCCATCTCAATGAAGTGGGCAGGGTGGGGGTTTGTATGCAATTTCCATTCTGTAGTTTCTCACTTCTTTCATTTCGTCGCAAACGGTTACTGTGAGCTTGTCAATTTTCTCATAATAGAAGGCTCATACGTCACGGAAAACCAATATGATCCTGGATTTGACCATAGTTCAGGGTGACTCAAAAGTGCCGCTATACAAGTCATGACCCCTAAGTCCCCTGGGCCCTGTGGACCACCTCAGCTTTCCGCAATTCCACACGAATCTACTCAATTCCATAGTATACAAAACATAGTAATGAAAACATGCGTCGACTATAGCTGTGCTTGATATGTTATGTTTTTATACATCTAGATGAGAATACGTGTCTCCTGTTTTGAGGACATATTCTATCGTCTTCTATACATGACTCCCCTGTATAGTCATGATACGGTGACAGTTGACAGCTGTTTTCGCTCTACTTGATGTTCCCAAGTACCAGAACTCTAATTTCCTTGTTTTGACAGTTGACAATAAGAAGCCACGCCCTACTATGCCCAGTCCATCTCTCTACGCTCGTTAATAATAGTAACATGCAGTCCTCAATCTATCTCATTGGATAACTGCAAGACGTTCTCCATACACACACACACATACTATACCCTCTCCCTCTCTCTCTGTTAACTAGACTAATCCAAGAGTGACATTGTTGTGTGCGATATAGTACAGGATATGTATGTACTCAGTCTTTGTGTATTGATGAGAGGCTGTCTCTTTTCACTGTCAAGAAAGTCGTCATTCCATTAAATGGCCGATTTATTTGCTCTCCTATCCTGATATTCGAGATATTGACCCCTTTTCCTCCTCTTTTCTCAGTATTATCTGCGTCTGTTATGTGCTATTGTGACATGTAGTGTTCACTGTTCGATAGTGTTCACCGTCTTAGTGTCTTACTGAGTTCTGGCAACCATCCCCAATCCCTATAACTTCTCTTGCACAATCCCCTAAACTTTTCTCACAACTTTCTCGTTTCCGCAGAGTTTATCGATGATCACATCAGCCCGTCCAAAGACACTCCCGGCCTAAACATCATCCCAACATCGGAATCAGAGGAATCAGAAGAGGAAGATTCCGAGGGATCTGAAGATTTGGAGAGTCACGGTGAAGAGGAGAGAGGGGAATACTTGGAGGAATCTAAAGAATCGCCTCTATCCGAATCATCACTTTCCAATTCGCCTCTCAGTGAGGGTGACAGTGTTCATTTCGATACACCAGAGCCCAGATCTGTAGAAACAGCCCTTGAAGAATCAGTTTCGCAAGATCAAAACATTACCGAAGAGGATATCGCAGAATCAGAATCAGAAGTGGATATTGTGATGACTGAAGTTTGTGATACTGATAGCCAATCAGAAGCAGTTGACGTGCCTGTGGACCAATCAGAATTAGTAACGGACGTGTGTTTGGTGGACGAAGCAAGTGAAGGGGAGGAGGAGGGGGAATTCCGTGGAACTGTTGTTGAAACCGAGGAATTAATCGAATCTTCCGGTGGTGAAGAGGATCACGTGACTCCTCCTGAGACAACAGAAATTACTGGTCATAGTGAAGAGGATGTTCCGTCACCTAGCAACAGAGTTGTGACGTCACCTAGCAACGAAATTGTAACCTCACAGTCACACGATAAACCTGATACACCGAGTATCAACATCATATCACCGACTGAGACACCCGAAGTGTCCCTTGTCAGCGTCGAAGTGTCACTTGTGAACGGTGACGTATCACCTGATGACGTTAAACTTGTCAACGGTTCCCTGGGAGACAATGCGGTGTCACCCACTAACGGTGACGCTGGTGATATTGGTAACGGTGACGTATCACGTGACAGGAAACAGGAGTGGGATAACCCGGAGGAGAAAGAGAATGATTTCCGACCACAGAGACCACGGACTTTCAGCGATACAGGTTTGTAAATGTTTACTTCCCTGTCCCAGACAACAGAATCTCTCTCATCAAGATAATATCATTGCTCCTTCATAAACATCTGTGATCGTTACTTACCCTATCATCTCAGATCGACAAGAAGAAGGCGCTATATCCCGGAAGCTATCCCGGAACAAGCCCTCATCAGCGTCCTTCAACCGAGTGTTGCGGAAGATAGACCACACGGAGTCACTGTTTGTGGAGAGACCCGGCAAGAGACTGAAAAACAGACCTCGAAGTTTGAGTAGTCTCAACTCGCACAGTAGGGTGGGTTTTTACATATAATTTGAGTTCCTTGATAAGGATATGAGTTATCGTTTATTTTCCCAGGATAACTCTGACCCTCCATCTTATGAAATATACCACCGAACCTCAGCTCACTTTTTAATTGACACAGCTCTATACTTTCCAGCCTCAGAATACACTGGAACAAAAGGAGGATCTGATGAGCATGTACGCGCTGACACCCGACATTGCGGATATGATAGCGAGTGTGTACCAGAACCAGGCATCAGTGAGCAGCAGCCCGGAGAGTCAGCATGGTAACTCCATCAACACTACCACCCAGTCCTACCCTGATAGAGATGTAGGTGGACATAGATATTGCGTAGGGAGATGACTGGTATTCTGGTATTCTCAGAATTGAGAATATAATTATAATGGACGTCGTCTCAACATTCACTTGAAGTTGATACTGATAGATAATCCTTTCTTTGGTGATATTCAAACCCAAGGTTATCCTCTAACAAAGCAGACAATAGTGGCATATAGTAAACACTCATCTCCCTCCCAACACAAATAGTAAGCACTAATCTCCCTCCCCCAGGAGAGCCGCACGTTGGGCGCCTCCCCTAGTCCCTGCTCCACGGACACACCCCGACTCGGCACGCTCCGCCGGAACCCGAGTTACGAGGCGGCCGAGTTCGTCATGCAGCTGGATGTGGAGAGTGGCGAGGAGGAGGCGGGAGGGAAGGGGGAAGAGGTCAAGAGTCCTGCTCCAACTGAGACAGGTGATTCTAATCATGTTTTTCTTATTTCTGAATAGGTTGCTGGTTTAACTTCATTTATTCCCGTTTGAATAATGCGTGCTTAAGTTTTGACCCCAATTTTTCTGTTTCAGGTCAAGCGAAAGACAGTAAGCCGTTCAAGAGCCCGAAGAAAGGTATCAAGCAACGACTCAGTTTTAGAAAGAAGAAAAAGGACAAAACGATTGCCACTTCGCCGGACGAGACCGCCGTGTCTCCTACAAAAGACACTGTCTCATCTCCGACAAAGGGGACTGTCTCGTCTCCGCCACCGACGACAAACGCGGACACATCGTTACCACAAGTCGACACGGACCCACTCTCTCCCGGGGAGGGGCACAAACGAACGAAGAAAGCGTGTGTTGTCATGTAGTACTCTCTTTGTGTGCGATACATTGTGTTCTACTACTACTACTATAGATGTAAATATGTGATATCACTTGTGTGACAGTGATCATGACGGAATGAAACTATAATATGGAGCGGCGAGAAGAAGTTGATATGATGAAGTGAGGTGATGATCATATGGATCACAGTCACAGAGTTGTTCTGACTCCGCTCTTCATGAACGCATATGGAACTGGAATCTCTGGCCGATGCAGGCAACATCAACTTCAAGACATGTTGAGAACAATTGACTCTGCAAACAATCATTATTTGGTCAGCGTTGACCAAAGCTGCTTATTTTATTGTTTGTACATGAAATATATTATATCTGTTAAATTTTTGTCAGAAATAAATATTTTCACAATTTAAATTATTAATTTCAGATCATTTTAAGGAAAATTATATCTTTACAGATTTGGTTTGTGGTAGAATTGGATTTTTTGTGTTTTACTTTTACTTTTAGGGCTTCTTATCGATGATCATCAAACCATATTTTTCTTCAAGTGCGTTTCCCAATAAAAATTTCATTTCCAGTAATCATAATGTTCTAAATTGGGTTATTCAACGCCCCACTTTCAGTTTCAGTTGATTTGTTGGCTATGCCCCCTAAGACTTTCGCAAATGTTACATTTTAATGTGGTACCGGGATAACAGTATCTAGGTGAAGGAGTTGAATGTCGATGTTTTTCAAAAGAGCTGATCTCCTAACATCAGCTCAGAAGTAGGAAACTGATTTTTATGCTAAAGATTTCAAATTTGTTTCCCAGATCCCTTCTTATCTAAGCTGTTAATGTTATTGATATTCAACTTCAAGATGTGAAGTAAAACTTATAAATATAAGGCACTGTGAACTGCTAGCTAGCTCCCTAGTTGCTGTAAATGTCTATTTCGCACAAGAGCAAATGCTATGATAATAAACTGTTCGACTGGAAAACGACGGTTTTCATTTCGTTCATTTCAAAGTGAGAGCAGCCTTGCGCGCGCGCGAAGTATTGTTGTGCGCGCACAACTTAACGAAACGCGCGCAGCTGCGATTTCACGCAGTGATCATCTGTAAGCTACAAGCTTAGCAAGTGTGTAAGTGTAACCCATGACCGTTTGTTATCAAACATTCGGTACTCGAAAATCACGCAGTTCGATAATCAACTAAGTAATTCAAATTGCTTCAACTTTCGGTTTGCATTTGCAGAAAGCACAAAAATAAAAGTCAAAAGATCTAAATGCTCAAAGTCTCAGATTCAATCACAGCCACCTCCTCTGTTCACACTTTTCATATTCGAAATGAGAGAACACTCATCGTTCAAATCTTTTAAAATTCCAAAGATACAGAAGATGGAAATAATGGTTCAAGCTCTTCAAGATTGCATGTCATGTCTAAACTACGTCTGATGATATTTTACAAAACAAACTCTTCAAAAACGCGGGTTTAAGAGACAAATGATCTGTAAGACCTAATCTGTAAGAGTAAGAACTTAGACCAAATCCAAAAGATTTACTTTAGTAAAAAATCTTATTTTCAGACAAGAATACCTGTTTATAAGGTTTGGGATATATTCAGGCTTTTTACAAGCTATTTACATAAGCTTCTTACAAACTTTACAAGCTGTACAGTTTAAATGATGTGTTATTATCAATAACATAGGTACTTAACTGAGAACAAATAAAAGTTACAAATAACCTCAATTATCTTATAGTCTCTGCTATGACGTCATTTTAACTGTGTAAAGAATTGTTTACATATTACGTTAATCTGAATCAGCTGATAAACAATGATGCTGCGCTGATCAATCTGCCTGATCTATCACTGGTTTTATCTGCCTAAGCATCCTTATATGAACATTCTAAAAACATTAACATTAGGATTCACATGGTATCTTCAATAACTGATTGCCAAACATTATGTGAGTGTTTGACAACAGTTGGCCCTTGAGTTCAGCTTCTTTTAAAGCAAGCCCCTACGCCATTCAGACTGGCTGAATTTTTATTTACTGCCCCTGACGCGAAAAATAATGATAGATTCCGGAACAAATCCTCCGAAGTGTGGAGGCAACACGCTCCAATGCCAACATGAGGATTGAGGAATCATGTCAAGAGCAAGGTCACGTCAGAAGCTTCATTTTCCAGAAATGAAGTCAAATAATGGTGGCATGTGAAGTTCATATATTTATCTGCCTCTCAGAATTCCAGCTGAGATCACTCTGTACACATGTCATTTCATCAACTCGATATTATCATGCTAGCTCGACATTTCACATCACTCAAGATTCGTTGCTGGATCTGATTGGCTTCTCTAGAATGAACTACATGGAACAATCTTCAGTTACACTGGAAAACACCCCATACTATGAGGTTGTAGGGGGGTTCATTCCTCACGGGAATTCCGGATCCAGGTGTGACAGAGAACCTGCCTGGCAGTATACCTGTCGTCAGGAACCACTTGCAACAGCTTCGTTATCAAATCCTGGAAATAGGAGTGGAAGATTAGAAAAGTCTGGAATGTTCTTTCTCTAATAATTATAGGGAATGGTAAAACGTCCCTAACAATAGAAAAGATATCAGTAGCTCACTAGAAATTCCTTTGCCAACCACACTCACCTTAGCACTATTGCTGATTTTGTCCCAATACGGACTAACGAATTTGAACTCTCCGGCCATGATCAGGGAGAACAGTTCCTCCTGGTCCTTCTTCTTGCTCCTGAAGGGTGGGAACCCGCAGAGGAGAATGTAGTTGATGACACCCATTGCCCACATGTCAATCTCGAGCCCGTAACTGCGGGAAAAATAGATCATGATGTGTATTCGCGGTGTCAGTTTTTGGGGAAGGGTTGGGGGTCAAACTATCTCCAGACTGCCCAGTTTTGATTATTCATATAATTTTGAGCATTCAGAATTGGGATACATGCCAATTTTGGGAGGATGTCGATTATGGCATTATCAACAGGATGAGTGATCTCACCCGCACTCGACTAGTATTTCCGGAGCAATGTAGGTTGGGGTGCCACAGATGGTATAAATCGGCTCCTTTACCACCATTGACAGTCCAAAGTCTCCCAGCTTGAGTCTGAATCTGCTGCTGGTCTTACAAACCAAGATGTTTTCAGGCTTGATGTCTCTGTGTACAATACTGCGGGAGTGCATGTAGTCTAGAGCAGAGACCATGTCCACCATCATGCCCTGCGTGAGGAGAGGAGTGAGAAATTTGATATTGAATAATCATTTATTTAAGTTAATACCTCCTCTTTCATATTCAAGTGGATCAGAAATATATCAATCTTTGTCAGACAATCGCTAAATGACGAATACATTCAAGTCATTTTCCATCCCCAATCCGTCACTCACCCTGACTCCAGATTCGGGAAAACACCGGTTTTTGACGATGCAGTCGAACAAGTCACCGTCCGGTAGTAGCTCAGTAACCAGGTAAATGTGAGGTTCACTCTCATAGATGTCATACTGTGGAGAGATAGATTGTTAATTGATTGTTAATTGATTGTAGGAAAAGTCCCGATTTTAAGAAGGGGTTTACGTACCAGTTTGACACAGTGATCATGATTCAGCCCTCGCATTATCTTGATCTCATTAACCATCATCCCCTCCTTCCCTTTCAATTTCTCCTTGTCAATAATTTTAATCGCCACACTCTGTTTACTTTTCCTGGGAGATGAGGGAGTCAGATTATGCAATGAGAAATGCTGTGGAGTTCGTATAATCCGAAAATTCATCACACTCTCTAACCGATTCATGGCGTTTTTCACGATAGCAAAGTTTCCATCCCCGAGTGTCTGGCCCATGATGAAGGTGCTGTTGAGGTTTTTCTCCGATTTCGGGCTGAACATCTCCAACATCGGCTTGAACTTGAACACTTCCTCGGCAGGCGGTGATTCTATTTCCGTTTCCTCCGTAACGGGGTCTAGTTTGTGCACCACTTCAAGAGTCGCTTCCTGTCGTGGGATTTGTTGGAGTGGTGAGACAAATCGATGGCAAGTCATGTCAAAATCCGGTTATCATTTCAACGGTTCATACTTCTTATTCCAGAAATGCAAATTCATACGAAACAACCTCAGTTTCAAATTCATACGAAACAACATCAGTTTCAAATTCTGTACATTTATTTTACCGTTCATTCTTGTTCATTCGAGCACTCCTAGTCATGTATATTCATTGCTCACCTCGACTTCAGTAGTGTCCTTCTCAGGTGAGTTGATGACCATCTGTTCTGGAGTTACACTCTGTCTTCTGCTCTCCGTAGAGTCAGGCTCGATACTGTCTGCGAGACCACTGTCACGCTGTGTCAACTTGGCAGGCATCTTGATGTCTTCCTCTGCCTGTGAACATTGAATTGAGCTCATTTCAGAACATTCTCTATCGATAACATGAGAACAGGCACTTTCATAATTGATCTATTTCACTAACTTCCAGTGACGAAAGTTTTGGATGTTTCATCATCGGTTTAGGACTATCGTAACCCAAATCCTCGACTACTTGCGGAGTATGAACTCGGTGAATCACCTCTACTTCCGGCTGTTTGACAGTTTCGTCCTCAGGAATATTGTCCATTTCCGATAGTACTGATACTTTACTTGACGCAGTGTTTATAGGTTTCACCATTGGACTGACCGGTTTGATAACTGGTGTTACTGATTTGGGTATTACAGGTGTAGAAACTTTGAGGATCGGTGTTGAAGTTTTCATGATAGGAGTTGCAGTTCGGGCAATGGGGGTTGAGGGACGTCTGACAGGCGTGATTGGCGCAGCCAGTGTCTCCCTTTTCAGTGAGGGTAGTTTTGGTTGTTCCACTAGCTCTGGAGTTGCATTGTGCACAATGGGCTTCGATAGAGTCCTGTTCTCTCGGGGCTTCCGAGTTGACTGACCAGATGCCTGAAGTGTAACGGTATGATTAAGATTGATACTTGATATTTGACTCGGGTGCTAACACTTAACAATTAGAGTTGATTCTCATTCGTGTGCTATTATGTAATAATTAATCGATGTCCCATTTGATGGCTAATGAACGGGTATTTCACCGCCCATCGGTGACTTAAAAGCTGAAAAGACAGTCCAGTCCATGTTGCTATAGCGACAAATGCTATACACAATGCGCGCTAAAAGTCAAATAAATACGCGCGTTTTAACACTGCTTACTCGTAAAATCTAAACTTATCACGACGACATGTCAACGCGGCTTACGTAACCGTTCAAAAAAGTGGCAAATTTTCAAATTACACGCCAAATTTTGCCACATTCTCTACGAATAATATTGCAGAACATACCTCTCTGATTATCTCAGGCGTTTGCGACTGTTTTTTCTTGGATATTGATGGTATCGGAAGTTTGACAGGTATCGATGAGACTTTAGTTGGAGTTTCATCTCGCTTTCTCTTCGGTTTCTGATCGATAACTTTCCCACGGTTCGAAGCAGAAGAATCTGAAACATGATTTGAGTTGAGTCATTTTAACACCTAATTTCTGCGAAAATCCAAAGAGCGGTCAAAATTTTGAGAAAAATGCATATGATTCGCATGCACATAATATTTCTCGTTTGAGAAAAATGGGATGGATTTTTATAACATTGCTGTTTTAATCATAGACAGATATGTATCTGTTTAAATGGGGCTGCATATCTCACCCAATAGCCGCCGAGGCGTCTGTTTTCTATGCAATACTGGAGTAGGAGGGTCACTTTATATGGTGCTCATTCAGCATGCACACGTGGTTTAAATTTCACATTTTGATATCGGAGTTGACCAGTTTCACTAAGTTTGATACAATTACGTGCAGCTAGCAGCAGAGATGATATATTCGAATATCCAGATAGTCACATTGACACATATCTACACAGATTCAAACACTAAGTTGTATAGCACTCACATATGGGTATCATGCTGGGTCTATCCGGTTTCTTGTCATAGTTGACACCGGGCAGGACTGAGTGTTTATTGAGGGAGTTGGGGAGTGTGCCACGTGTACGGGGAGATGTGAACAGATCCACCACGTCCTGATGGTACTCCGTGCCGCCGTGGGGCCTCCCCATCCGCCCCTTCTCCGGCCTGAGGAAGTGACGGAGTGACGGGGTGAGGGAGTGAGGGGGAGTGAGAAGTGAGGGGTGTGGAGTGAGTAGTGAAGGGTGTGGAGAATGAAAAATGTTTGCGATGCGCTATTTCGAGTATACATGAGTTTTCATTAACATAAAACACGTTACTCCAATATCATACATCTTATGTGACAATGCATTTCCCGTCAGTGATGAATGTTTTACAATATAACGGCGGCAAATGTTCCCACTGTAAATTTTACTAACCTATATAGTAGTAACGAGCGTGTGTGGGAGTGACAACTACAGTGTATTGAGTTTTAAACTTATCAACACTACTTATTACAATCAAATTTGAGGTGTGACATCATGTATCGGCGGGTCNATCCACCACGTCCTGATGGTACTCCGTGCCGCCATGGGGCCTCCCCATCCGCCCCTTCTCCGGCCTGAGGGAGTGAGGGAGTGAGGGGGAGTGAGGGGGAGTGAGGGGTGTGGAGAATAAAAAATGTTTGCGATGTGCTATTTCGAGCATACATGAGTTTTCATTAACATAAAACATGTTACTCCAATATCATACATCTTATGTGACAATGCATTTCCCGTCAGTGATGAGTGTTTTACAATATAACGGCGGCAAAGGTTCCCACTGTATATTTTACTAACCTATAGAGTAGTAACGAGCGAGTGTGGGAGAGACAACTACAGTGTATTGAGTTACAATATGCCTCATCAATCATGGGCCTTTGACAGGGTAGGGAGTGGTCTATCAACAATACTTTATGATAAAGACCAAGATATCAATAATCAAAGGAGAGCTACTAATCACTGATAAGACACAATTATCCCAGCTTCAATGCTTCTTGACTGCAGTGAAAGAGGCATACAAAGGTAGAAGATTAGAACATAAGGCAATGTGTCATTGGAAAGGAGAGTGCGAATCACAGAGTTCAAAAGTTTTAATTGAGAAAGAGGAATAGACACGGAAAATAGATGCATCACAGAGAGAATGAAGAGATTAGAAGAGTAACATAAATTTCATTCGTGCTCCAAGGTAGATTACAGGAAGAAACAGAGAGAGGCAGAAATGCAAAGAATTTTCACTCACAGCTTCTTAGAAAACCGTTTTTCAGGGACTCTTATCTTTTCAGTTGGTTTGTAGGCGTTGTGTCTGAAATATCGAATAAATAACCATTCTGGTGGGTGGTATCAAATTGCCACTTTTTACATTTTACCGACTTCCCAGTTATATCTTGCTCTACATAAAGTGCTAGAACAGAGAGTTACATATCATAGTGAAACTCAATCCCTCGCCTGCGACACTAAGCGTTAGTCTTACAACCACCTTAGTCTTACAACACACACACATAATCATGTCTCATCACTATGACTTATGAATACCAAATTTGCGTCATCCTATGATCGCAGGTCACAAGCTAAGAGCGTGTGAGATATGGCTCATATCTGTGTCCAGTGAAACTTCATAATATTCTCTTTTATTATTCCTAACTACCTACATCATTCATTTCCGAGTCCATGGATCGGAAAAGTCGTCTGAGTACCAATGATAAAAGAGAGTTGATTTATTCTCTTTTGAGTCTGTTCACCAAGTTTTGCTGCCAGACTCAAAGAGAAAAAACTAGGCTTTCATTCTTTCTTATTGCTACATTAATCATTGACTTGACTTGATACCTACGCGTATGTAGGTATTCATCAATGAGCTATGAATTGAGAGTTGAAATGACAAACAAAACCATGTCCATAACCTCTGTGTCGGCTGCTAATTACACCCCTAATTACCCGCTACGACATGCAAACACGACTCGGGTATACTGGTAATTTAATAACAATTAGTAATTTCATCACCACGTCACCTTGTGGTTTATTCGCTCAGACCCGCCAAGACTACAAGTTAGTGACTATACTTGTCAAGATACATTGTACACCCAAATGAAAGAGAAATGAGAAGTGACCTGGCATTTGTACCGAGAATATTGCGTGAATATGTGTACATCAGAATTTGTAATTCCGGATGCTTCGGATCGGAGATTCTGAGATCCGGTTTGACCATTGCGAATGAAAAACGAAAAGGTGACAATCTAATTTAGAGTAGGCGAACACTCAATCACTGAAATGATACTCACAGTCGCTGTTCCTTCTCCTGGATATGTTTCATCTGGAGTTTCTGTCTCCTGTCAACTCTAATCTGGTGATCCGCCCGTCGCTGTCTGTCGTGTGACATGAGGATGTCCGATACCTGTGTTCAAATTATTTGATAACCAAGTACCTATCTTAATTTCCAGAAGGATTGAAGGTTTCTATACTGTAACAATCCACAAAACCTATTTCCCAATCTATCTCTCTTCCTCACATACCCAGAATAACACTCACAGAAACCCTCTCACTATTCAGAAAGAATAGAGTTTTTCATGCTCGAAACCTGGTCGGGTCAAGGAACAACTACTTTCCAGTCCAGTGTGTTACTAACTCGTCTACTCCCGCTCTCCCACCCTACTCACCTCCATAGCAGACTCATCATTGAGCTTGTTCATGCGGGTTGAGTGGCGGGCGTTGTACTCCCTCTTCATTTGCCGCTCGTATCCGACCCGCCGCTGCATTATATCCGAGCCCGAACTCCGGCCGTCTGAGCTGTTGTCCCAACCTCCTCCACCTGTTCAATAGGTGAGTAGTGAGTGGTGAGGGAGTAAAGGTGAGTGGAGAGAGATGAGGGGTGAGGGAAAACAAGTGGTGAAATGGTGAGAGGTGAATTGTGGGTGGTGAGTGGTGAGGGGTGGTTCTCAAACTCCTCCATTGGTGCAATTTCACTTCGTGGATCTAGTATAAGCACCCCGTGACAAGTCAAGTTCTAATACATGGAATGATAAATGGATGAAATGAACTGGCAGTGAGAGGCGAGGGTGCCAATATTCCCGCCCATTGCTCGAAATTGAGACATCTCGTGATGAGAAAAGCTGGTTAATAATTGCATATTTCAGGCATATATCAACACAATATTTTACACTGCGTTGCAACACATTAACACAATAGGTATTGGTGAACACTGGAGTGTGACACTGAATTCATATATACGTCATGATGGTGACTTGATCATGTATCGGTGTCATTGTGTCAAGATCGTGTATAATAGATCAATAGCTGGTGTCAAGATGGAGTGTATTGAATCAATACACTATTGATCATGTATTGGTGTCGAGATGGAGTGTATTGATCATGTATAATTGGTGTCAAGATGGTGTTTATTGATCATGTATTGGTGTCAAGATGGTGTGTATTGGTCAGGTATAATTGGTGTCAAGATGGTGTTTGTTGATCATGTATAATTGGTGTCAAGATGACGGTGTCACTCTCACCTGCGATGGGAGGAAGGCGGGTGGTGGAACTCTTGGACATGGCAGGGAGTCTGTAGGAGGGAGGGGGAACTCTCTGATACGCTCCCTTTGCTGAGGAGGAATCTAAACGGTTAGGGGTGTTACTCCTCGGCTTCGGGGGCAAATAACATATTGTGATGTTGAAGGAATCGTGGTAAATTGATGTTAGATGAGAAAAATTTTCTTTCACCTCGCGACTAAATTACGACTTACTTATTCTCGACTTATTACTATGGTGTTTCCTAGATTTCCTTTTAGTTTGGTGGTCACAAATGAAGAATGAGACATGTTGCTTGATGACGTCACTGGTACTTGGTGTGGTTTTGAGGGAAGATTTGCTTGGTGTGAGGGTTGGGATGTGAGTGAGGAGGGGTGGTGTGATCACTTGGGTATCAGGTGACCCGTGGTCAGATACCATGTGGTGTAGTGGTTCTTGTAGTGTGAAGTCACGTGACAGCTCGGCTGGGGATGGGATGTGAGTTACGTGTTGTCTGCAAACTGATCTATAATCTACTTGATTTGCCTGAATTTTGTATAAATAACTGATCTAAGATGTTCTCTAGGTAGAAAGCCGTGAGAAACCACTCGAAGCTCAGAAAGTCGATGATAAAACCCCAGCTTTCAACTCTACCAACATTCAACAAACCCCTGACCTCCTAGTTTCGAGTTGAATCACCTGTGAAACCATTGTTCGCCCTCATGGGATGAGCAGAGTCGATCCTAAACTTGAGTCGGGATGGCATGACCACGATCTATAACTATAAAATATCAGGACATGTAACCGATAGAGCAACAATACGTTGTAAAAGTGTGATGTGTCCAGCTCCCGCTTAATGTAAGAGAGTGCGTTGGTGATCAACTGATTGATTTAAAAAACTCTGAGCATTTAGCGAGAAAGACACGTCGTGGCGGGAAGGGCCAATGAAATCACACCGTCATATTCACGTGGTACTAACAAGGTGTCTCAAATACCGAATACAATCATACTATATAATATGTGATGTGGATAAGCCGCGCTATATATATAATGATAGTCCATGTTGTACCATTGTGCACGTCTCTTGTTAATTTCCTGGTGCGCGGCGCATGCGAGACGGTCTACTGGACATGGAGAGGAAGACTAGGAGATCCGGGACCAACCCTCATTCCTGGGTTTAGGCTCAAAAGTACCAAGTGTGTGCCACAGAGTACGCTCACGATGACAAAGTGCACATGAGGTGCCACATGAAATGACAAGCTAGGAACTTGAACCGAGACCTTCCCAGAGAAATTCCATAAATGAGTTACGAATTGTGAGTATGAATGGATGAAGAAAGAAGGATCTATAGTCGGAACCTACTTGAGACATCGTTCTCCACGTATTTCCCAGTTTTGTGTCGCTTGCTCTCAATCCAATGCTCTATTCTATCGTACATGTACGTGAGCAACATGACTACTCTGATGAGCGCCTCTAGATGACGATCAGCTAGTAGTAAATTATAGAATCTAGTTTTTAGATAGAACAGTTGATCAATCTTTAATTTATCTGTGTCAGGTTCTAAAACAAAATATCACAATCTTACTATCCGATAACATACTGATACGAAATGAAATCTGATCAACTACAACAAGATCTACAGAAACCAAGCTTCTCTCGATATCAACACGTGTGTGTACTATAGTAACAAGCACAACACAACAACTCTTGATATCGATTCAAATTCCACCAGATCGCTATTGTTGTAGCTACTGCACACACACACACACACAGCCATGACGAGTAGTTTCCGTGTTTTAAATCGTGATATATTATATCTAGCTGCTGTAGTACCACAATGAGTGGTTGAATCAGAGAGGTTGAATCACACTGAGTACTCACAATGAGTGGGAGTGAGTGGCCGGAAAGACAAAGGACTCAGTAAGCTCCTTCACAAATATTATCACCTGTTTAAACCTCATCCACCGATTCAAACTGTTAAAATACCCAAATCATGTGACGGAATGAACCAAATTTACAGGAATCATGGGGAACGATAAATGTGTGTGCAATGATTCTTAGGTTCGTCCGTGGAACGTGACATGAAAAATGGCCAAGAAGTTAGCCTCAATATCGTCGAGTAGAGGAATCCAACAATTAACAAGCATCAAGACTTCCAAGTGGGTCGATAAAGAGTAAATGAGTTAAAATGAAGACACGTTATTGATCATGAGATAACAATAGCTGGAATTACAAAGAAAGCTAGATCTTGTCTCAAGAGCTGGAGCCGAACAATTTCACATTGCTTTTCTTGGAATCGTGTTTAGAACTAAAATAATGGAGTTCTTAATAACCAGCCGGTATTGACGGCTATTGTAGTGAAGACTGAAGGGAATTGTGCATAATGAAATGAGAAAATAATAATGAAATAGTGAAAATCTCAACTTCTCAATTGCGTCTGGGGTATTCTACGTAATCTATAATCACTTAATCACTTGGAGAAGCAGACAAGGAAAAATTGTCTCTCAACTTACCGAATTCTTGCGAATCGATTTTCTTCCATTTCGAGCCTAACGAAGCATAGGCAAAGATGTACATAACTAAACGGTAAACAAGTTTAGGCAGCTACCTAAATTTAAAAATTGTGTGAGGACAAACATTATACCCCGTTCTAACAATCACAATAGGTTCCTACGTCATCAGTGACGGAGTTTGCTATGACGTGAAGAGGAAATAATGAGACGTGTGGCCGCGGCACGTAACAATACAACTCAGATCCCACACCAAATTGCAAGTATGCCGGAGACAATAGTTTCTATTCAGCGCTAAATGCGCATTCGTTTCCATGGATTCAATTGCTTTTATCGTCCCATTACGAAGTGCATTTGCCTTCAACAATAACAATAGCTCTGCGTGTAGGAGGCAATACACATTTATAGTTAGTTAGTGCAGGCTCGATGATAATTCGGGAAACAGAAGCAGACTAAATGAAATATTCTCCCAAATCAAGATAATACGAAAACCACTGAAACTGAGTTCGGAACATGCAACATCATGATAATCAAGGATCAGTTGAAATGTTGAATCTCTCCCTTCGCGAGGTGCTCGCCCTATTGGCGCAGTAGCACTCCAATTATATTATTAGATATCGCATCATCATATTCTACTATAGTAGTAGAGAAGATAGAAATGCTCATCTTCCCTCTGAACTTATGCTAACGACCGGGAGAGAGAGAGAGGGGAGAGTTTATCAAACACAAGAAAATATTTACCATCTGGTAATTTGTTGAAGCACCACCGTTTTTACTTGATTGCAAATATATATCTTCCCGATTCCGATTCGTATATTATTTTGGCTGATAACGGCTTCTAAATCAGACTTTCTGACCGAGAACGATGTTTCCTATCTTTAAATTTGAGATGTCAACTTCCGGGCTATCGATGGGAAGATGACTTTTTGAGAAAATAATTACCATGCCTAATTTTTCGGTCACACAAACACAGACACACAAACACATGTACCTACACACAAACTGTCCAACAACCGGAATGATACGTGTATCATGAATGGAAGCATGAATACGTGATCTTTACATGATCAGCTACTGCAACATAAACTGTTTCAACTGATCGATCATTCATCAAATCACTAAAGTGTTTCAATAATTGATCTACTCACGTTTCGAGGGTCGCTTTGCGTAGACGTCTACACTGAACTCGCCCGGAAAGCTAGCGACGATAATGTTGTTTTTCTCGGTGAGAATGTCATACACCGTCTTGACCTAGGAATGAAGACAATTAGTCAATTAGACGGTGGCTCAGTATATCAGTCTGTGGGTAAGAATATCAGTAGGTGAATCAGTCAGTCAGTTTACAAATCAATTAACCAGTAGAGTTTCTAACAACTGTATGAAAAACACAAAGAACAAAGACCGGCAATGAAAACATGATTCTCTCTTTACTACCTCTCAGCGATACAATGGGAAAGTCTGATGATAAAAGTGCGTATGACTTGTTAATTGACGCGCCCTAATAATTGTGTTTACTGATTACTGCACGATTAAAGTATTACAACGATAAAGTAAAACAAAAAACTGTGATGGCTTGGTCCTCTTTGAGGTGAAGAATGCGACCGATTTTTAACGTTTTAATCCTGGAAAATAACGGAGGCATAGTGGCATATCATGCAAAGAATATGCCCATATATTATAGCAAGTTGAAATCAGTAGTAAAAAGGCAAGTAGTAAGAAAACGTTATGAGCTCTCATGACTATTTTACATCTATTCACGATGATTATTCAGGATAGATTATTGTAGATATGCATGCCGTGAATTGGAATATCTTTAACAAGCTTTAATAAAGTATTCAAAGTAATTGATAATCTATAATATGTTGTGTGTGTTTTGTCTTAAAATCCCAAATATTTAACTAATTAATATCTATGTAGGTAGATGAATATTCCAATTGCTGAATATTCTGGAAGTGTGAATGCAAAAAAACAGAGGCAAAACACATGGCTATTGTGTACGAAGTACGGATATCAGTAAAATCCAACAGGAATAAATTAAAAACTGAAATATTGTAATGTGTACGCCGTACAATCTCAGCAAATTTCAGTTTTAGTCTACTTGCCCTGAGTGACTGATCAACAATTGTACACAGAAAATTCTCCTCAATAATCAAGTAGGATACCTAGTCGTACTGATTGGAACTAGTAGTGCCGCGTGACTGTGTTTGCAATTCTCACTCATGATGGAAAGTGAGTGAATCAGGGCGTGTCGAACTGGAATGGAATGAGGTCTCAAAATACTTTGTAAGTAATTTCTAACCTATTTAGAATATTAACATCAATATGCTCAGTTTCAATGAAAATAGGAAATTGGATACAGGAAATCATAGTGTCAGGATGATTTATATAGGATTGGGCCAGTGACATTACGCCATGCGATGACATTGTCACGTGATAGATTTTTGAGCAGTCACTGACCACTGTCATAACTTTTGACAATACTTTTGAAATAAATGCGTCAGAGATTTTCGCTTATTTATTAAACAAATAAATTTACGTCTTTGCAGGGTAACGTGATAACAAATACACTATGCGCTGCAATAATTCCCAAATTAAGCCTCTTTGATTCTCTTTCATTCTGAGCCTTACTGACTTATCATCTGATCAGTGGATTTGAAAACTTTCTGCTAAGATAATTACACTATGGATTATCGAAACAAAAGACCAATTATTGATCATTCAATTCAACAAAGGACAGTGAAATTTAAAATCAGATCTCATTTAAATCTTTCTAAAACTCTCTGGGAGCGATAAATCGAATTACGTAATCACTTAATGAGGCTTTACACGATCTAATCAGCTTGTGACTTGTTAAGATCAAGTGAAGATATCACAGACAGAAAAACGGTGGAAATCGAAATTCTTGACACGATTTCGCGTAAAAATTCAGAACGGAAGCGTTGTTATCAAACAGTGGTTTATGCCGAAAATCAAAACGTCTCGTGATTGACTGTAACCAATGGGAAGAAGACACGAGAATGCGGTTTTCACGTTTAGTCTCGTCAAACTTCTAAAGTACAGCACAGAACGGTAAAAACACCAGAGTGGTCGGCCACAACGAGAAATAAATCCAGTCGATTGCTCCATGTACTGCCATTTATAATTTGCCACTCAATTATAAGTGAAATTATATAATATCTGATCGACATATAAATATAGATGATGCTTGAGTATCTTTTTTTCGAGGAAAATTCACGCGTTAATAACACACACATGAATTGCTCAGCGATCTGCGGTTTAAAATACTTGTGAAATGTTAAACATGTTGTCTGTGTGTATGTGTCATGAAGTTGAATATAACCACACTGTCACCCTATTTATGATTGTCAATTAATCAACAATCAATTCTTCGTAACGAAGCATCAGTGATCAGAAGTTATATCTTGTTGACGAAATTTTTGGGAGGAATCATGATTGGTTAATAGTTAGGGTCAGTAGCTGATATCACCGTAACCAAACGTAGCAGGATGGAAAATACACGTGATATCGAAAGGGTGGTAACATGGTAACGTGGTTACATGGTAACATAGAATGGTAACATAGAAATATGGTAAAATCATCGCAAGACAGTACGAGCTGTGAGAGTCGAGGAACGTAAGCAAGCGCTGGGAATCTGCAGTTCAGGTCATGATTGCTGAATCCTGAACACGTGCAATAGGAGTGTTACCACGTGCAATAGAAAGGACACCACGTGTTAAAATGGGGATGAGATCATAATCTTCATGAATTTTATCGCGTAACCACTATAACCACTATAACCAGTGTAACCACTATAACCAGTCTGAGTGCAAGACGGTAGTTACAGAGTTTGCGATACCCAGATTATGGAACCCAAAACTACACAACACTGTTCTACGCACCCAGTTTTACAACTTACACACCCAGAAATACAAGACAATGCTGAACACACCCAGAACACGCTCTGCTAAATTCCTCAGAATGAGCCGAAATTTACAGGTCAAATCGCAATTTGGAGTACGGGTAGACCATGGTAAACCTGGTGGAGGAATGAAGAACCATGGTTCATTGTGAAAAAGCGGACATTCACTATGAACAACATATATTTTGTCAAAATGAACATGGGTATGTGTATTTTTATGGAGTGAGATTGATATCATCTTCTTCCATTTACGTTTCCTTGGAAACAATGACGTAAGATTTATCAGAATCCATCGCTAATGGATGGAAGTGAGTAGAAACTGTGGTATGACTGTAACTTGAAACTCGTACTTTAATCGATTGGAGACTGGTATACATAAGAAAAACATAAATACCACTGAATAATGGTAAACTTTCGATTTAGAGTCCGATGATGAACTATTTATATCATTTGAATGAAAGTTGGAGGAAAGGTGGGCGCCTAGCCAAGGGTTGCCCTCCATAATCCCTGGAATATATCCGCAATCGTGATCCGATGGTAAGTGAGGCCCAGAGAAGAACTGTGCAGTGTGTAGCACATCCCAGTGTTTCAACAGCGCCATTTTCCCTCAAAGTACCTAGCTAGCAGTTCTTCCTTGTTATAGTAGGAGATTCACCGCTCAGTAGTAAAAACCACATACACGAAGGTGGGGGCGCCAATAATGTATACACCACAGTTACCACGACAACCCTGATGACGCGGTCATGTGATCAAATATGTACCGCCAGTACCTTTATATATGATAAAGTAGGGTAGGGATATTAGGTTTCAAGAAAAGACTTTGTCCTCAACAATAAACGTGGGTCCTGGGTAATGTGGAGGATCATTAATCAAATAAGACACTAGCGTTGCCTTAACAACGATGTGAAAATGAAATTGATGAAGAATTTAAAAGTGTACTATATACTGTTGATGAAAAGTCGATTAAAATAGATTTTATTGGGTGCTAAGGTAACTTTATTTTCCGGAGGGATAAATCGAAAAAGTGTGGGAGAAAAATTTTGGGATTAGGATTCAAGCCTTGTCTCACAAACAGTCTCAAATATCAAATGAGCGAAATGAACACTTCGAATTCATGAGTCTAAGTTATATCTGCCTTGAAAAGTCACAACTCATGTCACTCTAACTGGTCAATCGATACAATAAAAGTTTCTGAAGAATGATAACACGTAATGACCGATTAGAGAGAGAGAGCTAGTCAATATTATGGGATATGTGGAGCGTTCATAATGGCCCAATCCTAACCATAGTCTAATAACATCGGACTAGCTTTCTGGTCATTCATAGACGGGTGTCTGAAAACATTGCTAAGGAGGGTATGTTACGCTTTGTTAGCAAGGACAAAGCGTGACGTTAGACAAAACGGAGCCACGCGTTCATGAATCAGAAAAGTGTGCCAATACTCCAATATATACGGACATTACGTTGGCAAGGTTTAAAATGATGTACCTATCATTATAGACAAACCTTTATCGCGTAAAACACATCTTCTAAATTGTGCGAGAAAGTTTGTCCCATTTCACAACACAATTCATCAGCACCAAATCAACAAAGATCATACGAAGTGATGTATGAACGAGCTTATTATCAATCGGTAAACATGAAGATAAAGCCATCGCTATGTAAACATCGAGACAATGAATCAAATGCACCCGACAAGACCGTGAGTCGACTCTTCTTTGTCACGGGGGGGGGGGGGGGGGGGGGGGGGGGGGGGGGGGGGGGGGGGGGGGGGGGGGGGGGGGGGGGGGGGGGGGGGGGGGGGGGGGGGGGGGGGGGGGGGGGGGGGGGGGGGGGGNCACAATAATGAAGGAGCAAGTTTAAAGTGTGTATTGATAAGCTGATATAAAATATAGTAAAGTTTTAATGGGGGGCTAATTAGACCGACGTTTTGCACGCATTAAAAGTTTTCAAGCGGTGTGAATGAATAAGAGGAACAGCAAAAAGTGTTTCGTCACAAATAGAGGCCTTTGTTCCGGTAGACGACTCAATGGCGAGTGAATATCTGGTTTTTATAAGATAACATCAAGATGATATAGAAATCAATCATTATATCAAAAAAAATATGTTAAAATTCATTTTCCTTTTGTTTCATCACTACACCAACGGCATGGAAAAACGATCTATAGGGCCGACATGATGTCGGCAAACTTTTCTTTATGAGATTCAAATTCTCTGTCTTTATGAAGGAGCAGGAAATATATATTAAAAGCGAGATAAGAACATACTGCAACGTTAGACAAAACAAAACGCACGATAAACGCACTATATACGCGGGAAACACGATAGTCATCTCAAATAAAGAAACATATGATATCAACACGCAAAATAATCACACACTGATTTCTATTATTAAACCGGCCGGTGGACTGTGTGGTTTCTGAATGAGAGAGAGAGAGAGAGCTATTAAAATCGGGGGAGGGGGAACGTGAAGAGTTCCCATGCTCGATGTTGTAAAACAGCAGGGCAGGGCGCTGTTATGATCACAGGGTAGGGTGATGTTATCAGCTGATTTGTGGTGAAAAGCACACAAGAGACGTCTCAACTTCGTAATTAGGTTTCGATCAGGCTATTTGTTGGGTAAGTGATAATTAGTTGGTGACTTTTATTATGCTTCAGACTAGGCCTATGTGGAGGAATCAAAAAGCATGAAACTTTCTCAATGAATTGCCTTGTCAAGAAGTGATTCAAAAGTGAATTGAGTTCGCAGGTTCATAGCTCGATACAATTTGTACGAGAGCGCAATTGTACAAATCGTTTGACAAAGATCAAGTGAGCAGAGGAGTGAGCAGGAGAAATAATTCATCATATTATGATGGATCTGATCGAACACAAGATCGGAATGCTCTCAGAGAAGAATCTTCAAAAGGCGTTCCTTTCACAGTTACCTATCATACTCACATTGAAATGAAGATATCAGAGTGCGTTTAAAAAAAGGAGGAACTTGTGAAAATTTGTGCTCAAATCACGCTTTGTTATCATGCTACTTGAAGAAGCCGGCTGGTAAGTAGATCTAAAATATTATTGTTACAGCCACCAACAACCAGTATGCTAAACGGTACAAAATACTACTACTTCAATAGACAATGAGCAAAATCGAGAGTTTATAAAATATCGCTTTCTTGAAAGCTCCTTTCACCAGTCAATGATAGAGAGGTATAATATGATACACACAGCCCACAACAATAGAACGATTCAAGTTTGATACATATCTCGAGATAGATTGTAAAACTTAAATCGCAACTCCATGATTGGTAAACAGATAGTGAATGTTGAAATGCGTGCTTCAGAAAAGTGTGAACTGCTCGTGTGCAATAACAGTGCTTACTGACGACCAATAACATGTTGTTTCAGTGGAAATCCATCAATAACAAGCTACTATTGATCAAATAATGGACACCACACAACAGACATTATATAGCTCAGGATTGATGACACCACTTCAATTTTGCACTCGCTGCTATCTGTTGTTACTGCATAGCCGGAAAGTATATGACTAGTATTTCTGTAATCGGTGCTGGTATCTTGAGATAACAGATTGTGGTAGTTGATCGCACGTCTTTAGGATCAAAGTCACTAAGTGACACAAGAGCGTAGCTCTATTACTGCAGTGGTAGGCAAGAGCATAGCTATATTTTGACATTTCGTGAGTGAAATGTTGGTGAATTTGATGATTGATGTGATAGTGAATACAGCTGGTTCATGGCTGGCTAGGAAGGAAGAGGACTATGGCACGATTGCTGTTACTATGTAATATAGTGAAGATAAGACGTCGTGCGATGAACTATTACTATCGAAAATTACAAGTCGATGATAAAGTGTGTTGACTCATGACTCGTATGATAACTGTTGTAATCTATCACATCATAACAGTCATGTTGTGCGTGTGTGTGTGTGTTTGTGTGTGTGTCTGTGTAGTACACAAAGTGGCGCAGCCACTCCCTCATAGAAAGCAGCTGATGTCAACCAGCAATCAGTCAACATTATCGAGTTGGAGATTATCCAAATTATGGCCTGAGTAAGAACGAGTAAAGGCTAGACAGTCTTCATACAGGTACAGTGTACACCTATATAATACCTTTCCCCGTAGTACAACGCAGGAATTACGCAATAATAACAAAATTCCCGACTCAAAAACATTAGCTGATCCCAATAACCCTCCCCCATCAACCTAGCACAACTCACCCCGCCACTCACCTAACCACTCCCAATACCCCGTCCCCCCTCTCGGGTACAAGTTACAACTCACCTGGCCACTCACCTGGCCACTCCCAATACCCCGTCCCCTCTCTCTGGTACAAGGCACAACTCACCTCGCCACTCACCTAACCACTCCCAATACCCCGTCCCCTCTCTCAGGTACAAGTCACAACTCACCTCGCCGCCTGAGACAGTGTTCAGAGTGAAGTTTTCTCGTGTAGCGATACCCAGACCATCACATATCTCCAGTTTGACCCGCTCCATAGGCGTGTCGCCCGCCACCAGCACCCGACACATCTTGCGGGGCCGGGGCCCATGCTTGAAAACAGTCACCACCTGGGGGAGTTAGCAGTGAACTTGGGATCCAGGGGGAACAGAAGTGAATCTCCCAGTGATTCATCAATCTTCCCATCGATCAATCTTCCTATCGATATGTGAATTTAGCAATGCTGTGGCACATGTCTTGTACAAGTACGAGTAGGTGTAGTGATTAATGAATTAAAGTGACTATTATTATATAGTGGTTCGATCATTAATTGAACTACGTTTAAAATAGCGGAACTCAGACTCTTGTTCTATCACGTTTCTAAAGACGTTGAGTCATCACGTGAACGTGCTCTATATTTCTGCTCGTGAATAATCGAGAGTGTTAATAAAATGGCGTTATCAATTATCACATGACGTGTGTTCGAACTCCGAGTATAAGAAGAAGCAATCTCATTACTTGTCAGAATATCGCCAGCTCCCCCTGGAAACATTATTAGGATGTAGTAGGTAGTTGTCTGGCGATTTATTACGAGACTTCACTGAAACCAGCTCAGCACAAGATGGACATTGTCCACCTTTTTCATAGGAAAATCATAGTTTTCATGAGATCATGACCAAGTACTGAATAGGGAAGAAACTCAGAAAACTAGGTATTGGATTGACCGTAGTTGGATTGACCATAGTTTGATCATATAAATCCGAGTTATCTGAACAGACCCCAAGGTGTCAATGCACTATGCTTGACGGGCTATGCATGAAATAAATCTCCAGGATAATTAATTGGATAATGAACCGTGTTACACGTCATGGTAGCCAGAATGTGTCAATGATGTTATGTTAGAAGGTCATGTATCGAAACAAGAACAGTTTTGATTGTGTTTCAGGAAAACTGCCATGAACTCGGCGCTTACTCAAATATCTCACCTGTTGCTTCAGAGGTCTTTTTCTTGACATGGATTAAAATCACCTATGAACAAAGAATTAACAGGTACCTATAATGAATAGAGTTAATGATGAGTTTCAAGCAAAAACAGGTGGGCAGAGTACAAGAAACTTCATCAGTGGAGCAGAAAACTTCATCAGGGAAATTCATTGCAAGTTGTGGAGCGTATTGATTGCTAATGAGGCACATTCATAATAGGTAGCCAATGCGCAATAACATTATTGGATGAACGGAAGTTGACAACTAATCTAACTGATGAGACTAACACCTAACGCTAGCACTAACTCAATCACATTCACACGTTCTATGATATGGTGGTATCAAGAAGGAAATTACAGAGTACGGTGTCCGTTAATAAACGTATGTGGTGACACGCACACACGCACAAACACACTGTTATCTATAGCAGTGTGCGTCATAGACAAGCACTTTTAATACGAGGGGAAGTCGATGAGCAGGGAAGTTACATTGTGTGTGCATGTGTGTGTGTGTGTGTGTGTGTGTGTGTGTGTGTGTGTGTTTTTAAGTATCACGTGTTGATTTTTAACAGATAACTGCTGTGTAATGCTGACTATAGTGACTTTCATAAGAGCAAACTTCTTTGCGTCCTACAGGTCAGATCGTTGAGAATTTAGAGGAATCGATGATTGTTCCCAGCCATCTAATCAAATAGTAATGTACAGCAATGAGGGTCAAAAAATGAATAACAACTAAAAGAGGGTCAGCAATTAGTTTCATCTCAGTATTCAAACGCTTTAATAAATCTTACAAATAAATTCAGTTGAAAAGTCGATTGTAACAGAATTAAAGGAATCAGAAAAATAATACTGCATTGAAATCAAATTCGAAATTACATAGGTACCTACCTATAAACATTAAAACGGACTGCAAAACATAAAAAAGTAAAAAATAGGTAGGTACCTACCTAACAGTGTTCTATTAAAAGAATCAGATTAAAAATTAGATGCCATATGATAGGTACAAAATTTGGCAATAATTGATATTCCCTTATATAAGAAGTTCTTGCAAAGAGGAACTTGTCAGTTCATTCATGCAATGACGTGGCCACCAATCATCTGAAATCAGAGAGCAAGTTGTTTGGTCAACAGTCACAAACTCATAAACACAATGTTCCAATTTGTTGAAACACAACTTCAAAACAGCAGATATCCCCAGGATTACCTTCCCAATGGTTCCTTATTCTCAATCTCTCATAGTTATGCAGAAATTGAATTCCCTCTTGATATCGCCAGCATGAGTCTTTTCTATGACAGAGCAGTTGTTTTCTTTGTCCACAATAATCACAGTACTTGAAACAGTAGCACATTCCACAGAGTTCATTATGAAGTTTCCATTACAAATGTGTTCAAATGGTCCATTTAGTGTACCCTCAATTGGTAACTTGCAAGAGTCAGCTAGCATGTTGAAAATATTTTCAAAGATGCATCTATTTCTTTGTTCAGAACTTTCAAATTTCTTTTTGTTCAGATTGTCCATAGTTGATGAAAATATCTCAAGTCCATAGTCAGATCTAGGATTTGAATAACATTGACATACATTACTAATACAAGACAATCCCTTAGGAAGACTCCTAAGTTTACTATGATGATGATCAAACACAGAGACATTGATGTCATTGCTTCTGAGCTCCCCCATAACCAAATTGAAATAATTATATTTGCAATTGTCTTCAATGAGGTTGTTGATATATTCCTCTGCAGATTCTTCACAAGTCAAAAAATTTGTAACAAGGCTTCCCCTTGATTTATATCCCGGCTTGGTAGGCAACTTTTCAATCTTCTTGTCATAAACATTGAGGAGGGCACCAAACTTTCCAGTTTCTGATATTCCAAGCCAGGTTCCATTTGCTGAACCTTCAGGAGATGTATCTGTGCCAGCATATAACTTCCTTTTCTCCCAGAAGTGCAAAGGTTCAGTCAGTCTTGAAACAGACTCATCTCGATTGAAAGCCAGAATCAGCCTCAAGTCATGAGGAGGTGTATCATTGATGAATATGATGCACATCCTATGTTGTAGGAGAATCTGAATCACTCTAATTATAATGTTCTGTTATGAATCATTCCCGCTCTATCAAAATTACAGCAAGAGATGTTTTCCTAAGTTAGATTTTTAAATAAAATAAAATAAATAAAATAAAACAATCATAAAATTGCAATGATGGTCCAATTGACCTTCTTTCACAAAATTTTGTTCTGCTTGATACAAATATGCAGCATCAATTGCCGTCAAAACACAAATATTGCAATTGTGCCGCGGTGCCCGTGCAAATAAATTTGCATTTTGAATTTTATTTTACGTCTGTTACTCTGTTTCGTGTAAGCGCGCCGATATTGAAAAAGAAATCAAGTTTATATGTTATAGCAGCTCCAATTGCAGGATCCAATGAATGCCAAGGCGCGGGCGCGCGGCGGCGCCGCGCAGCCGCGCAGGCGTCAAGGGTCGATAAAATCTGACAAGCATGCGGATTGCGGACGCTTTTTAATGTTATTTAGTGAAATTAGATGCTTGCGATAATACACGCTTGTAGCGCGGCGCGGCGCAGGTCCTGTCACGCCCGCGCCGCGCAACGCGGGAATAGTAAAAAATTTAGTAGGATTTTACCCCACCGTCGGTGCGCGCGATTTTGATCAATCCGCCCCGACGGATTTCAATCCGCCCTGTGCACACGTTGCGCGCCCCTGTTCCACTCAGTGAACTGAAAAGTCGTAGAAAGGAGACGCGCAGCGCGCGCGGAGTATTTGGGTCACGCAGCGCGGGAACAATCCGCCCCGACGGATTTTATCCGCCAGGGATAAAATCCCGCCAGCAAGGGTAGGGTGAAATGCTACAATAAAGAATCTATTTGTGTATGCATCAAAAAATCTCATTGGGGTCTTTTATTGAAATTAATAATCATAACAAAAATTGCAATTACCTCCCTTAAATGCTTGCTGAGCTGAGGCAATAGACCAGTGTTTGACCATATGTACCTATTAGTGTTTTATCAATCAAGCAGTGTTTCACCTCTAGCTCTGGTGGAGTATAGTGTCATTATAAGTGTATCATTATTCAACATTATCTACATTGTATTATGCAACAAATTTTGTCAAGATTCACCATGCCCATTGGGCTTTGAATCACATTCTTCATAATAAATGAAAAGGGACTTGCTCATACACATTGAATATAAACATTATTAGAATTGGAGAAGATGAAGATAAAATGTTACATACGCTTGGAGGGAGAGGAAACTCAGGAAGTATGTACAATACCATGTAAGAATGAGATCTCTGAAATATTGATAAATGGACATGTTATGATAAATTTTCTATGCAGGAAATTCGTATGTTCAAAGTTGATGAATCTGGAGAAAATGTCTATGAAGAACTCCTAGCAAAACTGAAAGAATGTTACAAGAATGATCTGAGTATGATGTTATATTATAAATGTCTTAACTATTGCTTGCCTTAGTTTTCATTATTCTGGAGTTAATTGAATGAGATTCTAAAGAAAAGATTCTTATTGAAAGGCACCTGTCAGGTGAATTTAAGTTGAGATGGACTGATGAGGAGGGGGACGAGATTGTGGTGAGTAGCAATGGTGAACTACAGGCAGCCCTGGAGGAAACTAGCACTTCTACTCTCAAGATGCGTGTCACAGGTCTAAATTTTAAATCAAGCTTAATCAATATTATGTTTCAAAAAGAGACTAAGGTATCTGGTATAATATATGATTGTTTGAGGAGACACTTCACTTATAAGTTTCACTTCAGCTAAAAAGATGCCACAGATCAATGCCCCACAACCAGGATGGGGTGGATACTGTAACAAGATCAAGAAACACAAGAAGAAGCCCATGTACATGGGTGGAGTTAAAATGGTTCCTAATTGGGAGAACCCAGAAATGCTCCATGTTGGTATCACTTGTGATGGGTGTGATGGTCCTGTCATGGGACCCCGTTGGAAGTGCTCTGTTTGCCTTGACTACGACCTGTGCAAACCCTGTAAACGAAAGGGGATCCACTCTGACCATGTCTTCTGCAAGATTCCCTACAGATTGCGCAACTGTAAGTCCTCAGTCCTCTGTTGGTTTATTTGGAGTTGTTGAACTGAATTAAAAATGATTATTAATAGATAGAGTTGTAGTTATCACTGCTAACTGCAACTCTATAACACAGGTAGAGGGGGAAGAAATAACCGTGGAGATGTGATCTTTGCTGCTCCAGTACGGATGCTCGAACCCATCATCTGCTCTGCTGAAATTGAGCAATACTCTGTTGAGGAAGCTGTGAGGGTAACCGATAAGGACCTCATTACGCTTGAAGAGCAAACTGCTGCATGTTCAGTTCAAGATGGAGCAGTAGTTGAGGGAAACAATAAGTCTACAGAGGGACTGGCAGAAGCAGAGCCTGTTGCTATGGAGACTGTTGCTGTGGATGATGTTGCAGTTGCTCTTGAAGCCCCAACAAAGGAAGCTGCTCTTGAAGCAGCTCCAAGTGAGGATGGAGATTTCGTCATCTGCCCCTCAGGTACGTAACTGAGAATTATCTATAAGCTTATCAGTGATATATGTGCTCTGTGCTCACATGTCTATTACCCATGCTTGCACAGAGCCAGAACCACTCTATCCTGCTCTCGTTGAATCAAGTGATCCTTCAACTGAGCCTGCACAACCAGTTCGCCTCGTGCCGGCTTCCTGTGCCATGCCTGAGAAACGTGCCCCAGCAACTACACGTTAGTGACGCAACACAGAGATTATTCCTATCTCATCACCCGGTCATTTTGTTCACCACTTATCTTATCAATTCCTGATACTGCCAGCTATAAATGATAACCCTCTGATACCCCCTCTTTCTCTCAGTGAACATGCCGCCTCATATCGAAGCTGCACTTGTCTGTATGTTGGAGATGGGATACACAAATAACGGAGAATGGCTGGCCAAGCTCCTTATGAACAAGAACGGAGACATCAATACTGTTATCGATATCCTCAACTCTCGATCCACTCGATAAGAAGGGCAGATCCAGCATATACCTACAATACAGTAGATAGGGACTACTTGCTTTATTCTTCCGGAAAAAACAAACAAAAAATTATTGAGCATAGCAGACAGCAGGACTGATGTTTTTGATGAAAATGAGATACCATGCGCTTTTAATATTCACATTTTATGATAAACTGTCAAGAGATTTTTCTTATCGTGTCAAAATAGTAACTAGCTCTTATCAATTAGTCTATCGTGTAAACTCATGGTTTCGTTCTATGTTTGATTTTCGTGACCTCACTTCAGTGAAAAGGATTCGAGAAGGATAGTATCAAAATTCCACTGTGTTTCCACCATAAGCTCACGATTGTTTTTTCCTTGTTAGAACAATGAAACTGCTCCATGATACTTGAGTCATGGATAACTGTCATTCAATTGAGGAAAGCTGGGATTTCACACATGTCAAGGTAATCTTATTGCTACGATCACCGTTAATGGTATCATCGGTCTATTATAAGGACGTGACTCATATGAAAACGTAATTAGCACGTGTCTTACACGTTTCTAACATGTGGTATTTGTCAAGGTTTCGAAACTGAAGCATCTCTGGACGGTAGACAAGTTCAGTTTTGTCACAGAATCGGAGAAACTATTGCGGAGTTCGGTGCTAAGTCCCAAACCAGACAACTCAACAAAATGGTGAGAATTAGTGGATGATTTCAGATTACTAGTCGACACATTGAGCTTGAGGGTACCCTAAGTTTGTCTACCTATATGATCTGAACGACTGATTTTTGTAGGTGTATCTGTGTGTATCCGAAGGGAGTGTCTAGTGACGACCATGGAACATACCTGTCACTCTACATCAAACTGGTGTCGAGTGAGCGACCGAAAGTGAGAGCCAAGTTCAAGTTTTCTCTTCTCAACGGCAAAGGGGAGGAAAGCAAGAGCAATGGTATGAACGTTAGAATTCTTGATTATGGAGGAAGGAAATTAATCAAATTTCTTTGAACCTAGCACTGCGTTTGTTGATTGTGCAATGCTCAGCCCCAACAATGAACCAATTTCTCAGAGTGTGAGCGAGTTTATACGTTTGTCGTCGGCAAAGACTGGGGGTTCAGGAAGTTTGTAAGGAGAGATTCTCTGTACAAAAGCAAACTCATTGTCAACGATACGCTCACAATTTCCTGCCAGGTGTTCCTAAAAATAATTCTTCGTTTTTCATTTTTTCATGGTGAAATCTGCCATGCAACTCCGTCATTATTCAGTATTTGCCCTAATTGAATCTCTCCGTTCCTAGCTTCAAGTGGCGGACGAGTATGTAACGAACGACGCTCTACCCAGGTAAGCGATGACACCAGTCTGTAACGTATCGCTGACACCAGTCTGTGACGTATTGCTGACACCAGTCTGTGACGTATTGCTGACAACAGTCTGTGACGCATAGCTGACACCAGTCTGTGACG
>CAMPET010000332.1:0-12661 GCA_946803715.1 Beroe ovata
TCAACGAAAAACATCAAATTCTTGGTACGTATCTCGACCGTGGCAATTTCATGATTCATCACGTATATCTTGTTTCCGTGCTGTGGTATCAGTGATATCTGATTTAAGGAATGTTTCTGACTACCACTTTATGTAGAGCAGTAGAGCATGGTACATCATCGCATCATTAACTTGCACATCATTACACTGTCTTCCGGTCTTCTTACAAGATCNAGCTATCTCTCGTACGGGGAGAAGTTTGGTGTCGGGGACTCCATCATCTGCTACATCGATTTGGAGAGCCAGGTTTGTCCTTCGTTGAATTTGCGTGTGTTGTAAAAGTTTTTTGAATTGTACAAACTTATCCAATAGGTAATCATTGATGATTCGTCCTCCTAGAATAAACTAATAAAGGTGTATTTACGAGATTTACATCGTTTTTCAGAAAAAGACGATATCGTTCTCCAAAAACGGGAAGTATTTCGGTCCGGCTTTCTTCTTGGAAGGAGAGTTCGCGGCAAAACCACTATTCCCTTCAGTTTCANGAGTAAGGATTACAACGCTTGTGTCCTCAGAGTAGGCTGGTCTCAAGACAACTATGATATCTCTGTAAGTGTGAGAGCTGATCAACATTTACTATTCTTTTCCACCGCTAAAGGATAAGTATTCTTTCTCTCATTGAACAAGTCTATAGGTAGTACTAAAGCTATGCTGTTAGCACCGACAATCGACATATTACCTATCATGACAGGACATACTATATCTTAGTGGCTATAGTGCACATGATATTTTCAGCTGGGAGAAAACACCACATCCTGGGGCTATGGTGGTACAGCCAAGAAGTCTCATGACAACAGCNATGTGGAGTTCAAACTTGCCGTGAGACCACGCCAAAATCACGATTTGAAACCCCTGGTAACGACAACTTTTGTCTGAAGACATTCTAACAAGTGTTCACGGCTTATTTCTTGCCACAGAATTTAATTCCGCGGTCGTTTCTGAGCTGAACCCTCGGGAAATCGGTGAAAAACATGATTTAGTACAGTACTAGGGCCGGGTAGGGCTCGTTTTAGTATGAGTTAAATTGTCGTTGATAGAAGCCCGTTATGCAGAGGGTCCGGAATATGGGATGAAGGACACTGGTGATTGGAACATGGAGTCCTTGTTGCCATAGTGCACGTCAAAAAGCAACTGAAATGCCATGTAGGATGGTCTGTAGCTGGGAAAAATGCCTCAATACGTGTCTGAATCTCTGGGGAAATATTTCCTTACCTGCTTAGCCCGTCTTCTAGTCATAAGATGTGGCCACAGTAAAAACAGCGACATTATGGTCGTGAAACAATATTATCAGTGTCTTCAACTCAGCTCCAAGTATCTGCAACATTTGTTGGATACTGTTGATGAAATCTCATCGTGATTGCTGAATATTGATTCCAGTAGATTATCTGTAGTTATAGGACTACCTTCGAGAAAAAGAATGATCCATTTGTCTCCATGGCCATAGAACAAAAACTTTATTCCACCTATGTCATATTTGTCTTGTTTCAAAGAAGCAGGATACTAATCGTTGATAACATAGGAAACTCTAAAAATTTGATGGGCGACCTATTCAAAAAAGTGAAAAGAAGGTTCAACTCAGAATTATCCTTGGTAGTGCCTTACCAAGAGACCCTCTTATGTGATTTCCCCACATCATTGACCCATCCTGTGCAATAGTCAATCCCATCCCAATCAACCCCATCCTCTTCCTCATGAATTCCCTAACATTTGCCTCTTCGCAGATTGCATTTGAGGTGTTGGCACTAGAGGAGACGTACAAGAGTAAGGATTACAACGCTTGTGTCCTCAGAGTAGGCTGGTCTCAAGACAACTATGATATCTCTGTAAGTGTGAGAGCTGATCAACATTTACTATTCTTTTCCACCGCTAAAGGATAAGTATTCTTTCTCTCATTGAACAAGTCTATAGGTAGTACTAAAGCTATGCTGTTAGCACCGACAATCGACATATTACCTATCATGACAGGACATACTATATCTTAGTGGCTATAGTGCACATGATATTTTCAGCTGGGAGAAAACACCACATCCTGGGGCTATGGTGGTACAGCCAAGAAGTCTCATGACAACAGCTATCTCTCGTACGGGGAGAAGTTTGGTGTCGGGGACTCCATCATCTGCTACATCGATTTGGAAAGCCAGGTTTGTCCTTCGTTAAATTTGCGTCTGTTGTAAAAGTTTTTTGAATTGTACAAACTTATTCAATAGGTCATCATTGATGATTCGTCCTCCTAGAATAAACTAATAAAGGTGTATTTACAAGATTTACATCGTTTTTCAGAAAAAGATGATATCGTTCTCCAAAAACGGGAAGTATTTCGGTCCGGCTTTCTTTTTGGAAGGAGAGTTCGCGGCAAAACCACTATTCCCTTCAGTTTCAACGAAAAACATCAAATTCTTGGTACGTATCTCGACCGTGGCAATTTCATGATTCATCACGTATATCTTGTTTCCGTGCTGTGGTATCAGTGATATCTGATTTAAGGAATGTTTCTGACTACCACTTTATGTAGAGCAGTAGAGCATGGTACATCATCGCATCATTAACTTGCACATCATTACACTGTCTTCCGGTCTTCTTACAAGATCAACCAGCTCAATGCACGGCGTTCATCCATTTATTCACCATGATACTAGATGAGTAGATGAAATACCAGATGCTCTTGGTAATCACCCGCTATTTCAGCTTAATTTCGGACAGCAACCCACACGGACGCCACTGCTAGACGGCTACAAGATGATCGCTTTCACACCCGCTATCCACATTCACCCCTGCGTTTCCGGACCCACTTCTCTGGCGGATGCCGAGTTTCTCCTCATGGTGGGGCTGCCGGCCGCCGGCAAGAGCACGTGGTGTGAGAGCCATGCGGCGGCTAACCCCGACAAGCGATATAACATACTCGGCACGAACCTTATCATGGAGAAGATGAGAGTCACGGGATTGGCACGGAAACGGAACTATCATGGGAGATGGGACGAGCTGATCAAGAGGGCAACGAGTATCCTCAACATCCTCTTCAAAATAGTGGAGCAGAAGTTGGAACGCTTCCCCAGGAACATTATCCTTGATCAGACTAATGTGTATGAGAGTGCTCGGAAACGCAAATTGAGGAGCTTCGGGAAATTCGGGCGTAAGGTAGCCATTGTGATAGTGAATGGTAATGCTGAGTTAACAGAGAGAAACTCAAAGAGGGAGAGGGAGGAGGGCAAGTTCGTGCCGCAGAGTGCTGTCATGGAAATGAAGGCTAATTTCAAAGTACCGTCAATGAGCGAGGGATTTAACGAAATTCAGTACATTGAAATGAATGAAGAATCTGCCATAAAACAGATCCAGCTGTTTGTGGATGAAGGAAAGAGATTCAAATCATCTGGCGGCGGCAGTGACGAGAAACCGAAGACTGCCGAAAAGCGGCTACCCGAGAAGCCACCATTCGAAGATAAGCTAACTAAACGCCCGCGATCGGACTTCGAGGGTCCTAGGTCGACAGAGCCTGCTCGATCTGCGAATCATAGCGGTGCAGCAGATCCCAGCAGAGCCGGATCAAGAGATGGTACGGATAGGGGTCGTGGAGGCTCGTTCCGAGGAGGACAGCGCTCATTTGAAGACAGACGGAGGGAAGATGACCGTAGATCGGATGATCGGGGAGCAAGAAGAAGTGATAGTGGAGGTAGTGGCTATTCTGGCAGGGATGATGATAGCCGCCGTGGTTCATTCAGGGGAGAGAGGTCTGGTGTCAAGTCAGATAACGATCAGAGGCACCCCAGGGATTCAAATTTCTCCAGATCTGACGACTCAATCAGCGGTCGCGACCATAATAGCAGTGGTTTTGGCGGAAGGGGCAGTGAAAGAGGTAGCTTTGGCGGAAGAGATAGTGGTGGATTCGGCAGAAGAGCCAGCAGTAGCTTTCGCGGCAGAGATGGTGGTGGTTTTGGCGGAAAAGATAGCAGTAGCTTTGGCGGCAGAGAAAGTGGTGGTTTTGGCGGGAAAGACAGCAGTGGTTTTGGCGGACAGGATAGCAGTGACAGAGGGAGTGGTGGTTTTGGCGGAAGGGGCAGTGAAAGAGGTGGCTTTGGCGGCAGAGCTAGCGGTAGCTTTGGCGGCAGAGATAGTGGTGGTTTTGGTGCGAAAGATAGCAGTGGCTTTGGTGGGAAGGATAGCAGTGGTTTTGGTGGGAAGGATAGCAGTGACAGAGGTAGTGGTGGCTTTGGCGGAAGGGGCAGTGAAAGAGGTGGCTTTGGCGGCAGAGATAGTGGTGGTTTTAGTGGGAAAGATAGCAGTGGCTTGGGCGGCAGGGAAACTGGTGGTTTTGGCGGGAAAGACAGCAGTGGCTTTGGCGGGAAGGATAGCAGTGGTTTTGGTGGGAAGGATAGCAGTGGCAGAGGTAGTGGTGGCTTTGGCGGCCGAGATAGTGGTGGTTTTGGTGGAAAGGACAGCAGTGGCTTTGGCAGTAGATATGGTGGTGATTTTGGCGGGAAGGATAGCAGTGGCAGAGATATCGGTTCCTTTGGCGGGAAAGACGGCGGTGGTTTTGGAGGGAAGCATAGCAGTGGCAGAGATAGTGGTGGTTTTGGCGGGAAGGAAAGCGGTGGCAAAGGCGACAGATATAGTCGTGATTTTGGCCGAGGTGATTTACCCAACAGAGATAGAAACCCTGGGCCACTAACCCGAGATACCAGTACTTTTAATCGCGATACTGGGCACAGGAGTTCAGGGGAAGGGAATAGCAATTTTGGAAGAGGATTCAGTGATTCATCCAGAGGCTCGTTTGGGAATAGGAGCAGTGGGCAAGGGAACTTTGTCCAAGCTGGGAATGAACAGTCTAGAGAACAGACAAGTGGGACTGATTCGTCAATGGGAGGTGAGTTGAAACTGTCGTTCATCATGTGCCTTCGCTAGTTTTTCATGTTTTGAGTTATGTTTGCTAATTTTATCCACGTTTGGGTTTTCAACTGAGTCTACTCAACCACTCAATGTTTCACCTATTCCCAGCTGGACGCCAGTTTGCACCAGGATGGGATCTGAAGAGCCACAACGAGCCCCAACGACAACAGCCACCTCCAAACCAGCCGATCTCAAGCAACCCTAGTGGTCCGACTAATTGGGGCCAGTCCTGGGGCGGAAACAATCCGTCCGGACCTGCCAGTCCCGCCCAGCCGGAGTCCGGTTTCGGTGGTAATAGGGGCCATGGCATGGACTATAATAAGCCTCAGCAGGACTATAACAACAAGTCATTTGGTTCCACTTCTATAGAGTACAACGTACCCGAAACTAAGCAATACGGAGTCCAACACGACTACAGCGAGAGTACACAGTCCTCCTCCTACATGCAGGGAGCAAGAGGTGGCTTTGATGCGGCGTCATCCGCTCAGCAAGGCGGCTCAGGGGCACGGCGTGGCTATAACCAGGCTTCAAACAATGAGCAAGGCAGATTCGGTGGTCACCATTCTGGAAATCAATCGAACGAGAGCTTCGTATCCAACAAAGTGTCGTCCAGTATGACCAGCACTAAACCGAGTTACGATCCGTCACAATACACCAACTATGGTTCTACAGGAGGTGGCGATAGTGGCTACAGTTCCACGTCCTATCAAACTGCCAACTACCAGGGCGGCGGTGACTACGGTGGCCAGACTACCAGCTATACTCAGTCTTACAATAAACCAGCTGAGGAGGCTTACAAGAAGCCACCACCTACTGTCGAGTATAGTTCCTATCAGAGTGGCAGTCAGTCGGGCGGCAATATGGCGCATAGTGGGAGTCAGCAGGGTGGCTACAGCACCGGATTCAGTACACAGAGTTACGGGGATCAGCAGGAGTCCATGGACTACAAAGAGTACTCAAGTCAACAGTTCAATCAAGCACAGTCTCACCCGCAGTATGGTGAGTACAGCCGTGCCGTGGCGCACGTGGCGCACTACAAGTACATCACTCCATCGAACAAGTGACAACCTTCACTGATATGATCACAATACCAAAGTGATCATGTTACTCATTGATATTGCCCAATTTGACATAGTGCGTTTCAGGCAAAATGCAAGCAGATCTCAAGGATTCTGTTTCCCAGATATTCCAAAATTACGGGAGTTAGTGGATTTTCAATTGATATCAACATCATATTTTGAATTTAAAATCCGTATTCTATCCAAATCCAATATCCATGATTAATATCCCAGATTTATGACATTGAATTTGACTGTCATTGTCCATCGTTATGTCCCACTCTTCAGGCCAACTGAGCGGAATAGCCCGTAAACAGGAAGCGAAGAATGAGGCTGCCAGTGTACAACTCTACACGGAAAATTACCACCCACAGCAACCTGAGCAGCAACCTGTGCAATATCAGCAGCAACAATACGGAGCTGTGCAGAAGTATCCTGCCACTAACCAGCAACAACAGGTAGTTAATGTGGTCACTTTCATCCGCTTGATAATAGTCGAGGGAACAATGAAACATGTGAACTATATTCGTGTATCAAAGCTGGTACGGTCGCACCCCGCCTATCCATGTTCCTGATGCAATGCCAATATTCAATGTTGAAGAACTCATTATTCCTCAAAGTCAATCATCCAGAGACCCTAATCCCGGTACTGTTTCCAGGTGGCTGTGGATTCTAACCAAGCGAGTTACCAACAATATCCACCTCAACAGCAGTTCATCTCCGCGCCAAACCCGCCCTACCAGAGCTTCCCAGGATTCCAGTAGTAGCTACACTCAACAAAGTGTGACGTCATTATACAGTGTTTCGGTATCATGGAAACTTTGTGCCCCCGACCCAAGTTCTTCGTTTATCATCGCTATTCGGACAGATGCTTCGAGTATGGTTTGTTTCAACTTTAAGTGATACCCATTGATAATGGGACTAAATTTTTGGAGAGTGAGATACTTTGGTACTCTGGTAGCCGGAACCCAGTACCATTAGTCAGTACCATTTCATTTTTACGCCCAGCACTGACAATATATGCGATTACGACGAATTGTATCAGTATGAACATTGCTGATATTAGAAACTTTTGATCGCCCGGAGTCGACTTATGCCCGAAATACACCCTTATTAATATTTGAGAGGCTGCAATTGAACTGTCATGCCGATGAATAACACTTACACAGTTCATTAGCAGTAGCTGAGAACCGGTACCAGTTCGATGAATATTACTCATAATCATATTGGAAATGAAATTGGAAATGGAAATTACATGAGCATCCTTCAAATTTTATAGCTTTTATTTTTAATGAGCCCCTGCCCATTTCAGTTTTCCACTTCATTCTAACTCTAAGTTCTGCCAATGTCATTCGTCCACACGCACCGGCAATGTAAACTTCAAAAATGTACACTTCAATTTCAAAAAAACCTTGTGCAATGTGGCCCTAGCAGTAGCTGTCGAGAAAATATGAAATCATTTTGGGCGTGTGCACACGTTGCGCGCCTCTGTTCTACTCACAGTTACTTTGTAGGATTGTACCCTACCGTCGGTGCGCGCGATCTTTAATCCGCCCCGATTTTCAATCCGCCCCTTGCCAGGGATAAAATCCCGCCAGCAAGGGTAGGTTGAAATCCTATTCCTACAAACAGTTGCACTTGCTGAACTGAAAAGTCGTAGAATAATAATATGTAGAAAACCACTGTGCACACGTTGCGCGCCCCTGTTCTACTTAGTGAACTGCAGTTCACTGAATAGAAAAAGTCGTAGACTTCATGAAAACTCGTAGAAAGAAGACCACGGAGACGCGCAGCGCGCGCGGAGTATTTGGGTCACGCAGCGCGGGAACAAAAACCACGCAGCGGCGCGCGCCGCGCGCACGGAGTATTACTACTAGTACTATTATTTGGGTCACACAGCGCGGGAATTGCATTTGCAATTGTCAATCGATGATCGCGATGATAGACCCTGTCGAGAATTTCGTTTTGCTTTAGCTTTGCTCGCGCGCTTGCATCGCCAGACAACGCGGGAGCATTTGGGCGCACAGCTGAGTAGCTCTGAGGTCTGTTTCTTTTATACTGACAGTGTGAGTGATCAATATCATCTCAAAATAATACAAATAGAAACACTGATATTAAAATGACGTGTCCGTGCGTTATCACTATATTTGCATTCGAAAATCAAATACAATATTAATTTCCTATTTTCATTATGATTAAGTGAAAGTCAAAATGAAAATACTGCTGCAAGTGCATAATATAGTAGGTGACATCATGTCATCATGATCATTTTTGCCGGATGTTAATGTTATCTGTCCAGTTCCACTGTTTCTTGCGCGCCCCAAGTTAACAGCCTGCATTGACAGAGGACAATTGAGCTGTTCTAAAAAAGTTTCGACATCTTAAACGATGGTATCGGTGATTTAAGTAAGAAAAGTCTCACTCTCAAATCATGAAATTTTTCTACAGCGTTGATTTAACACTGAATATGAAAATGGTGCAATAAGAGTATACAAGAAAAAACGAAAAATATAATTCAATCTCGGCGTTATCGCGGTGTTGGACTTGGATCACTGCGCAACGGCATCTGTCGAAACGGCACTGTCCGGAGCTGCATTCTCCTGTATCGAGTCGGGAATACCATCATCCTCCGGGTCGAATGTCTTACCGAGGAACACCTAAAACACACGTACATCTCATTAGCTGTGCCTTGGGAATATTATCAAACAGTACACAGCAACACACAGCAACAATCAACATTTGTGAATCCTATATTGCTTTGAGTAGTAAAAGTAAAACTAAAAGCATCGGTCAAGTGAGAGTGAAATGGCGCACCTGGTTGAGCGGCTGAGTGGGCATGTTTATCTCCTTGAAGCCGAGAGAAGTGTAAAAGTTGAGATATCTGATATCATCAGGACTGATGTCTAGATGCACCCCACGCGACCCTAAAGAACACGAAATAAGACCAAGAGGCATCATACAAGTCGTGTTAGCTTTAACTTGATTATACTATAATCATTATAGTGTGATTATGGATTATTCAGAGTGATTTCACATGATTTGCGTGAGGTCACGTGTCTACTCACCACTTCGTTTGAGGGACTCCAAGACACACGTGATGAGACTCTCCCCCATGCCCTTCCCCTGGGCCCGAGATAAGAGGTTGAATTTGATGTGAGAGGGATAGGGCCCACTCAAACACTCGGGTATGATGACTTTGGGTGGGTTGTGGAAACCATTGGCCACTTCCTGTGGATATTGAGAAGATTTGCCGGATGTTATCTGTCCACTGTTTCTCGCGCACAGCTAGATCAATGAAATTGCACGATCACGCCGTAGCAACACACGCCGTAGCAACACTCGAGATCACGGCAACGCGTTCACTCATACGACGATCACACAACAACACACGATCACTCATAGTCATAGCAACACGTGGCAGATTAGCAACACATGTCACAAAACACGTTAGGACTAGGAGCACGTGACACATAAGCAACACAAAACACGTTAGGTACACGTGACACGACACCTGATAGCAACTCACATCAGTACTGTTCCAGGCTGATTTATCAGGTCCGGGAGCAGCGTACTTCTCACACATTTTCGGCAACCACTCCGAGTAGACATCTTCGTAAAAACTCTGCGTATCGACGACGCCGAGCACGTAACCACACACTCCAGCGTCGTCTGTTAGCACGTACGCTAACTCGGACGAGAATTGTAGATAGGGTCCCACACCCCTGAGAGGGAGAGGGAGGGTAGCGGTTAACTATAGACCATGTTGAGAATTTCGACGCATCAGTGGCCAGGTGATGGAAAAAGTATTGTGTAACAGTGGCTCTTTATTTTTAATGGGTGTGTCTTATTCTTAGCAGAAAGGTAATTGCACACTGTTTAGTGTTAATGAATGAGCCAAGGACGCATTAGAGAGAACAATTGCCCTCATTTGAAATGGGTATTTGGAGATGCATATTTGTAATTTGGTACACCAACGTATTATTGGATCACATGGTAGTCCGTAGTGCAGTTGGCATTCACTATTGTACAAATAATCTTCATGACTAATTGATAGATGCTATACAGTGCTATCAATGCTCTAGAGTGCGATTTGTGTATACTTCTGTGTTGTGTTTTCATTATAGACATTCCATTCGGTCCACTAGGGCCTATGATTTAACCCGTATACCGTACCTCATGTAAAATGATACACCACTTTCAACAAAAATTCAACAAAAATCAGTTCAATTTTTTTCTGGCAGGTGCAAGGTAATCTGATGATGATTTTGGATTTGGATCGATTCATTTAGTTTGATTTTCGTATTTGTCTAAACCGTATGTTCGCATGGTATCATCATTCACAAATCAAACTCAACTATCTGACAGGTCTTCTTGCTCATATGAACCATGATAATTGGCAAATATTCGCTTCGAGACGTTGAAACGTTTGTCAACAGATCAAAATCAAAGAATACTCATAGCAGCACTCAACTTTTGGAGACACTACTTCTTGTGATGACAGTTTGGTTTATTATGGCATATCTAACAGCTACTACGATCTCAAAAGACGCTTAAAAACGCGTTATGCAATCATAAATTAGATGATATTTTTGGTGATTTGTATTTTTGGTGATATATTATTTCAGAGCTGAGCTGTGTGTCTTACCTATCCCCAATAATATCTGGGTGGTCAGGGAATAAATGGGTGCCGTCTTGACCGTTATCAGAATTCAGCAAACAGATCTTGTATAAATACTCCTGAAAACATGAATGATCATATTTTAACTGACTTGCAATGAAGGGATAATAGTTTGTTAAAGCTAGATTCACTGCATCAAAATGAGCTNTAAGAGGTTGAATTTGATGTGAGAGGGATAGGGTCCACTCAGACACTCGGGAATGATGACTTTGGGTGGATTATGGAAACCATTGGCCACTTCCTGTAGAAATTGAGGAGATAATGCACAGCTAAATCAGTAAAATCACACGATCACTGATAGTCATGCGTTGCAACACACGCCGTCGCAACACTCGCGATCACGGCAACCCGTTCCACGTTCACTCACAGCAAGTGCAACAGTGCAACACACTATCACTCATATAGCAACACAGGGCACATTAGCAACACATGTCACATAACACGTTAGGAGCACGTGACACATTAGCAACACAAAACACGTTAGGTACCTGGTACACGTGACACGATACCAACAATCACGACACCTGATAGCAACTCACATCAGTACTGTTCCAGGCTGATTTATCAGGTCCGGGAGCAGCGTACTTCTCACACATTTTCGGCAACCACTCCGAGTAGACATCCTCGTAAAAACTCTGAGTATCTACAACACCGAGCACGTAACCACACACTCCAGCGTCGTCTGTTAGCACGTACGCTAACTCGGACGAGAATTGTAGATAGGGTCCCACACCCCTGAGAGGGAGAGGGAGGGTAGAGGGTGTGGCATAAGCGGTTAATTATAGACCATCTCGAGAAATTCGACGCATCAGTGGCCAGGTGATGGAAAAAGTATTGTGTAACAGTGGCTCTTTATTTTTAATGGGTGTGTCTTATTCTTAGCAGAAAGGTAATTGCACACTGTTTAGTGTTAATGAATGAGCCAAGGACGCATTAGAGAGAACAATTGCCCTCATTTGAAATGGGTATTTGGAGATGCATATTTGTAATTTGGTACACCAGCGTATTATTGGATCACATGGTAGTCCGTAGTGCGGTTGGCATTCACTATTGTACAAATAATCTTCATGACTAATTGATAGATGCTAAAGAGTGCTCTAGAGTGCAATTTGTGTATACTTCTGTGTTGTGTTTTCATGATAGACATTCCATTCGGTCCACTAGGGCCTATGATTTAACCCTACCTCATGTAAAATGATACACCACTTTCTAAGAATCCAACAAAAATCAGTTCAATTTTTTTCTGGCAGGTGTAATCTGATGATGATTTGGATCGATTCATTTAGTTTGATTTTTGTATTTGTCTAAACCATATGTTCGCATGGGATCATCATTCACAAATCAAACTCAACTATCTGACAGGTCTCCTTGCTCATATGAACCATGATAATTGGCAAATATTCGCTTCGAGACGTTGAAACGTTTGTCAACAGATCAAAATCAAAGAATACTCATGGCAGCACTCAACTTTTGGAGACACTACTTCTTGTGATGACAGTTTGGTTTATTATGGCATATCTAACAGCTACTACGATCTCAAAAGACGCTTAAAAACGCGTTATGCAATCATAAATTAGATGATATTTTTGGTGATTTGTATTTTTGGTGATATATTATTTCAGAGCTGAGCTGTGTGTCTTACCTATCCCCAATAATATCTGGGTGGTCAGGGAATAAATGGGTGCCGTCTTGACCGTTATCAGAATTCAGCAAACAGATCTTGTATAAATACTCCTGAAAACATGAATGATCATATTTTAACTGACTTGCAATGAAGGGATAATAGTTTGTTAAAGCTAGATTCACTGCATCAAAATGAGCTTCATGAATTTGTCACAGTATGCCACTTACAAACATTTAACCTGTTACAAAATCTTATATAACCATTCATAACAAAACAGAAACACTGAAAAAAGGCGAGGACTGACTTCATTGTCGTTTGTGTTAAGGACAGACTTAACACAACCAAAACACAACAATCCCGCGTGTGTGTGTGAGTGTGTGT
>CAMPET010000332.1:12703-26921 GCA_946803715.1 Beroe ovata
TGTGTGTGTATTACCTGATCAGCAGGGCAGTACGGTCTCACGAAGTATACACAAGTCGCAGCAGAGGGGTTCTCAACGGGGCGTCTGTAGAAGTCGTCCGCTTTGAACGCCTCAGGAGGCAGGATTCTCTGTGAGATGGGAATATATATGATAGAGGCATGAAACCCCTGCCTGGAATACCAATGATAGTCCCAAACATTTGTTGCAACTGCAGAGTTGAGCCCTTTATCGTTGCAAGTAGAAGCGATCTAGCAACTATAGCGAAATCAACGCGCGGTTCAATTCTATAGTGCGCGCAATAAATCTGCTTGTGATCGTTCTTTGATAGGTAGAATGTCGCTAAGATTTCGCGCCATACTCCAGGAAAACAAGCGGCACTGATAGGTTATCACGTACCGATAGCTCTGCTCCAAATCCACCCTGGAACACCCACGGTTCAGGGTCTCTGGGCATGGGTCTCCGAGTTAATGAACATTCATTCTTCTCTGAGAAGAGAGAGGGGTTTGAAATTAGTTTTAAATAAATTGAGAATGACATACTGGAATGGGAATATCAGTTATAGTCTTTAGAGCACTAGTAACTTACCAACACGCGAAACGAATGCCTTAGCACGACACAGCACACTCTCTATCTCAATAACATAGGGGTGAATTTCATAGTGTAACGATCTGTTAGGTCCATCTATCTTACTGAAAAGCTGGATTATGATATCACTCTTCATTCTGAATTGTTCCGCCTGAAACATCAACATGTTCCTAATGAGTACTGGTGACAGCGAATTGGTGCTAGTTTTTCTGATAGAACAATGATTGAGCAGCGGCATTGCAATAATTGGTTATGTTTACTGTTTAGTATGAACTGTAATCTACATCAATAGGGATCAACACGTACTCTGTCAATAGCACATTGTACATTGCACACTGTACATTGACAATATATAATAGAATACGTCCGAACAACCGAAGAATGACTGAAACGAAACTGTACATTGTTCACTGTACATTGTTCAGGGTATAGTGTATAGTGTATAGTGTATAGTGTGCATTCTATAGTATTCATTGTAAAGTGTACACTGTACAGTGAAAATTGTGCAGTATACATTGTACATGGTACAGCTTTGTACATTGTACATTGTAACCTGTAAATTGTACAATGTACATTGTACTCTGTACATTGTACATTGTACAAAGTACTCTGTACATTGTACAGATACCTTCCTACTCCACTCGCAGCTCAGAGTACTGTTATCCTCTACTTCTTGCTGATCAGGATCAAAGTTTACCAACCAACTCAACTCCTGCAACAACTCCACAGCTCTGGACCCATGCTGATACGGCAAGTAGAACATGTCACATAGCAGGAATATGTCCTCAATTGTCATGGGATCCTGCACAGGTATCATCGGCGCCTCGCAGTCTAGTGGAACTGAGTGAGAATTGGGCTGAGAAGGAATGGTAAAGTTGAGGATTTCTTCAGATTGACCAACTTAAATAATCAGCATCTGTCTAAATGAGGATGTTCGCCCTATCCATGATGTGTTCATTCATACGTTGTGGAATGTCATCAGATGGAGAGGGAGCAGTCTTCTTCTCCCCTGACTCACTCTCAACACTCATCATCTCCTCTGTGTGGGGCGAATCTGTCTTCTCGGGAACGTTCTAGAAACGGAAATATACCTTTTACATACGGTAAATTATTATCACCAGTCTTCTCACCCTCATCTCACCTCTACATCTCACCAAATCTCACCTCCACGCTTCACTTAATCTCACTAACGCCTGACGAAATCCCACCCTCTCATCTCCACATTTCACCAGATCTCATACCCTAATCTCCCCAAATCTCACCATCACCTGACCACATTATCCTCTGACCACTTCTCACCGCCACATCTCACCCTTACCTCCACATCCATGGACTCGAGTGAATTATCGCCACGGGTAATAAGCGGAATCTCCGTAGTGCAATTTTCCGTAGCCGAGAATTTGGGTAGCCAGTCGACGACAGCGCTTGCCAGTGCTTTGCTCGGATCATAGATATCCTCTGAACTCTCATCATCTGTTTCTATGCTCAGTTTACTCCACGAAGCGAGGGTGTGTAGTGGGATGTAGTTTATCTGGTGAGATGGAACATTAAGCACAGACACTCAGGATTTCAATAATTTAGAGTCATAAAATCGTTTTGAATTGAACTTGCGTGTTAATAAACGAAACAATACATCTGAAATATTGCAGATGGTCGTACTTCGTACTCGCAGTTTGGGTTGGTCAGGACACCTGACAGAAGAGGGACCAGAGCCGGGGACCGACCCGAATAGGGCCCTAGGAAGAGGCGTCGCTTGTCGTAGTCATTAGCATGGAGATTGTCCCATATCATGACTTTCCGTCTGAGAACTTTGTTTACCGCCCGAATAGATGCACAGGAGATGTGCTTGCTGATAACACGGGGTCCTGTGGGAGTGTGGGGAGTGTGGTCATGCTACAATGGGAGAGAGGGATAGTGGGAGTGTGGTCATGGTACAATGAGATAGAAAGGGAGTGGGAGAGAAGGAGTGTGGAAGTAGGACTGTGGGAGTGGAAGTGTGGGAGTGTAGACTGTAGGACTGTGGGAGAGAGGGAGTGATGGATTGTTGGAGTGGGATAGAGGGAGCGTGCGAGTGGGATAGAGCGAGTGGGGAAGTGTGGGAGTGTTGTAGATAAGGACTGTGGGATAGAGGGAGTGGGGGAGTGTGGGAGTAGGGCTGTGGGAGAGAGGGAGTGTGGGAGTGGGATAGAGGGAGTGTGGAAGTGGGAGAAGGGCTGTGGGAGAGAGGGAGTGTGGGAGTGTTGAAGTGCGAACAAGATATCTATAGAGTGTATCATGTATCATGTGCATTGTACAACGTGTTGACTGTTGTAAGTTATCACCTCCTATCTGCGCACATTCCGACATATCCCACATAATGTCAAGTATAATAGCGACATATTGTGGACACCGCTGAACCACACTGACACCACCGCATCACAGTTACACCAAAACATCGCGCCGAGGCCACAGCAATACTGACACCATTACTGACATTATCTTATAACGCTGACACGACTCACCTGTCCAAAGGATCTCAATTCCCAAGTTTAGCTCTCGGCCAATGGTTGGTAAGTATGTTGACTCGTAGAAAGAAGGTTGACAGTACGCTTCACAGTATTCTGAGAGAGTATGAATGGGTGTGTGATGTGTTAAAAATGTACAGTGGCATTATGTACAGTGCATAATATGTACTATACTACTATTGTATGCCATTGCATATTGTGTGCAGTTGGGGCAGTTGTGCAATGTACAATGTATGGTCCAGTGCACCATGTATGGTCTAGTGCACAATGTATGGTGTAAAAAGACTTTATAGCCTACAGTAGCATAGCCGATAGCGTTTACAAGACAGGCAGGTCGCCACACACACACACACACACACACACACTCTCTCCCCCTCCTACCCGTAGGACAGAATAGGAATGTATCCGGGGCTCCCAGATGGTGGTACACCTCGTTAGTGACATACGCCTGGGCGTGGGCCGGTGTATGGAACTTAGCCTCGTCTTTGGGGTGGAGTTGCGGCTCAATGTCGTCAAACAGAAGTGCGAATGACTCGCATCCAAGCTCACGGACCTGTGATTGTGGGTAAAGATGGCATGATGCATATCTTTGGCGCCAGCTCTTAGCCTGGCTTTAACCACGTGGTTAATTATCACACATATACCTGGTCTAATTTATCCTTGAGAAGTTTCATTTCCTTGTCCGAGCTGTAAATCATGTCCAGGCCGGGAGAGAGCGCGTAGATAAACCTGATGTTGTGCAGCTTCGACTCCTCTATCAGTCGACGGAGTTGCTCCGATTCGGACACGGAATACGGCACTCGCCATACACTCCGGTGCTTGAAATCATCCTTCGGCGCGTACATGAATGTGTTCATGCCAAACTGCGATATCCTGAAACCGAGAAGTTACTTCTATCAAGAGAAACGAAGATTGGAATTACAGTACACTTTTTTGTTCGCTTTGGATGTCGAATAGGTAAATCACTTACCGAGGGAAAAGTTGTGCTCTTTGTTTCATTGTCCATGGTTTCCCGTAAAAACCTGAAAAAGACCATAATCAATAACGGATGAATTCGAAAGTTGATAGGGACTGCAAGTTGGGATTTGTGAAAGAGCATTCCGTAGCTGGTCTGTAGGAACCGAGCCTTGTGATGACTGAAGAGTGTTCAAATACCTAATGAAAACATCAAGATAAAATCGGGGATTAGAAAAACTGATCACCTTCAACAACTCCACACACAAAAGGTTTGGACATGACCAAACTGCAGCACTTTCACTCCATCTCAATCTAATCTCTTTACATCTAAGAGTAATATGGAAGATGGTTATCTTCAATCTATATTGAGCATGTTATTGCTGTATGTTATAGTGGTTGGTGAAGGTTTTATCTGCACACAAGATATTCCCAGAAAGTCTCACTAGCTTGATTGAATACAATTATACTTAAAAACATAATCATCATATTGAACATAATCAACCTTTTCTTACACACAATCTGGTAGTCGGTAGAGTAATGCAGCAAACTTTGAACTGCCTTAAAACTGTAGTAATAAGCATGAGATAACCGCTGTGAAAGACCTTACATAAAGGAAGAGTAAAATAAAGTGATATCATTCCAATCCGACTAAAGCAGTATCTGTCAAATGTCAATACAGAAATAAACAGAGGGTACTGCAGATCGCTGGTCTGAAGTGCTAAAAACTACTAAAACTCAGCCCTTGAGCTACAACAATAATCTGTGTCTGCTTGTGTATTTGAGATGACACTATCATCGCATCAGTTGTGATCCAGGGCATAGTTTAACTGCCGATTGAGTGAATCATTTTCACTCCTCAGCATCGACAGCTTCACTTGTTTCTCCTCATTAGCAGCATTGATACTTGAATACCTTGCTGTGGCAACTTGGTACCCGTCTGACAAATCTCTGACAGCACTTTTTTGCTGCCTCAAATGAGTCCTCAATTGCTCGAGTTCTATCAAGGCCTGCACATGTTGCCTATGTATTTCACAGCTTTCTGACAGGGTGGGAATGTGTCGATAAGGTTGAATTGAAGAATCTTTTTCTTTCTTTGGTGGAAGAGGGGTTGAAGTTACTGGCATGTTATGTGCCACAGTTGGAGAGGGACTGCAGGAGGATGGAGTATTAGGAAACATGGGCGGTGATGGTTGTGCTACATTAGATGCATGTGATGGGCCTGGTTCTGGGGTTGAGGGATACTGTGATTCTGACACTTCATCAACTCTAGTTATTTCAGTCCATACTTTATCAAGAACGTGGCATATGGAAGAAAATGGTGGGCGTTGTTTTGGATCATGAGACCAACAGAGATCAATAAGTGTTCTTATAGAGGGTGGGATACTTTGAGGGAGTGGTGGCCGATTTTTCTTAGCAACTGTGCGCATAACTTTGTATGAATTGAGCCCTTGGAATGGTATTTTCCTCATAATGACCTCCCACATAACAATACCAAAGCTATACACATCACATTTTTCATCATATGTGGTAGAGGTAATCACTTCAGGTGCCATCCAAGCAACAGTCCCTTTAGCATTGGACATGAGGGTATGGACATCGCATGCAGTACCAAAGTCACATATTTTCACATGATCATCTTTCAAAAGTATATTGGAGCTTTTCAAATCTCTGTGTATCATAGGCTTAGGTTTTGTGTTATGTAAATATGCAATAGCCTCTGCAATCTCAGCCCACCAGACTACCATATGTTCTTTAGTGTAGTCAATGTCAATTCTTTTATGCAATAGGTTGTAAAGGGATCCTTGGTTAGCAAGCTCCATTACAATCATGCACTTCACCCCAACATGCATGCCATAGATTTGTATAATATTCTTGTGGGAGACAGAGCCCAAAACTTCAACTTCAGTTCTGAATGCTTCAATTTCAGACTGTGTTTCAAACACTTTTACTGCTACATCTCTGCCATTCCAAACAGCAGTACTTACAGTACCAAAACTTCCTCGGTCAATAAGAGAGGTAATATTGATTGAATTTGAGTCAATCTCAAGGATAGCCTTTGGGAGAGTATCAAAGAAAGCATGTGACCCCATACCATTATGAACCTGACAAACAGGGACTGATTAGTAATGAGATAGTATCGGTTACAACATGCTGAGTTTAGACCACCTTCATCTTGGAAAATCAATAATATAAAACCACATTTTTCTTTAAATCAGTCAATATGCGCATGAAGTAACATTTAGGTACACCATACATAATTCAAAACATTCTTTGACAGCCATTGCATGAAGTTTGGTAAACTAGATACCAGGTTCCAACATGCAACATGGCTAACTGGCAACTGGGTATCTATATCATGTACATTGTTAGTACCATGTACATTTACCAACTCGAAGTAGAACTGTGATAGTCATGAATGTGAAAGGGAAAATGATATGACTTACTGGGACAATCCATGATTGGCCACCGAGTCACGTGAATTTTTATCATGAAACCTCATTTTTCAGTAATTATTACGCCATACATGCATGGTGCACATTTTGTTAGATTTTATTTGCCAGATGTTATCCGTCCACTGTTTCTCTTGTAGGATTTCACCCTACCCTTGCTGGCGGGATTTTATCCCTGGCAAGGATTGAAAATCGCGCGCACCGACGGTAGGGTAAAATCCTACAACTGTTCATGTTTCTCGCGCACGGTTCCAGCGAAACAGACCTTCGAATATTCGATAAAGAAATAACAGAGGTCAGATAAAATCTGACAAGATTTTCTGTTATATCGTCGGCGCGGCGCCAGGCAATCAATTTCCCACCACTCCACCAGCCAGGGTCGTGAATCAGGATAGAAGCCCGTTGTGTGCGTGTACACTTCATTCTACTCTCAAGTCTCAACTCTGTGAATTGATCTTCAATTCGATCCGAAAAGCCGAGTCTTCACCAAAGCAAAGGGCCGGGCCTTTGCACTTTGGTGAAGACTCGACTTTTCGGTCCATGGACTCCATATTGTCGGGCGATGCCAGACCGCTGATGCAAGCCGCGATGCAAGCGGCTTGCGTCTGAGAATAAGTTTGCGCCGCGCGCGCGAAACGAAATTCTCGACAGGGTCTATCATCGATCGACAAACTCCATAGGCCTGTTCATGTTTCGGCCTTCGATGAAGCTGAAGTCGCGCGCGCGCGCGAGAAACAGAGGTCAGATGAAATTGCAGAGTGCAGACGGTAGGTAAAAACTTTTCAGATATCTGAAAAGTTTTTGCCTACCGTCCGCGTCGGCGCTGAGCAATATAAATAGTAATAATTCAATTCCGCTTTTGTTAGATTATAAGATAGGGCTAAAATCTCGATCTCGCCATCGAGGGTAGGGAGAAATCCTACGTTTAAATTATGAATTACAGATATGACTTAACTTACAGTCTAGTTACTCTAAGTCTTAAAAGAATACTGAATAGAACATAGAGGATCAAGATATAGATAAGCTGCCCAATGCTCATTGACATAAGGGTGAGAAGTTCTCACCCTTATGTCAATGAGCAATGGGCAGAGAACTGAGAATCTCTCAAAGGTGGAGCAGTGATACTGATGTTTTTTTTGTCAATATCATACACTAAGCAATACCAATACCATGCAGCAGCATCATAGGTAATACTCAGACTCAGAGATTGGACGATTAGACACTAATTAGTGTACACAAGCCATTTAGTAGTCTAATCTATTTCCTTGTTTTATGTACAAGCCAATGTGCAATGCCATGCAAATACGATCCCATAGAAACGTTGATTTGTTATCGGAGACGTTGTTGGTTGTACTTGTATTGAACTTTTCTGATCATCCAAAACCCTTATCAAATAACACTGGTGACTTTGGATCTCTGCTAAAACTGTAAACAAGATGATGCGACAAACTAAGAAGAAGGACAAAGTGGGAAATGATCGACCCCTCACTCAAAAGGTAGGACACACACACACAAACACACACACACANACACACGCACACACACACACTGACACACAAACATAGACACAGACACACAGACACAGACTGACACAGACACACACACACACACAGGTACGGAGACTGAAGGAGAAGGACGTGATAGAAGAAACGAGCAGTGAGGAGGTATTTCTGGATATGGAGGAGGATCTGACAAACGCACAGGATGCCGTCTGTAACAACATTCGGGATGTTACCTCACGGTAATGGAACAATCACAACAGAATAGTTGCTATGGTAACAACACCCACTACACGGCAACTGCTGTATATACAGTTGCTATGGCAACACAGTCCACACCAACCTATCGTATTGTTGCTCTCAGCTCATCTCACAAACTCAATACCCCAGATTCGAGCACTTGACGAGAGTTCTAAAGACGAAGCAAAGATATTGTCACAGTGCCACGTCCTGGCTCCTCATCATGATTATCGTACCGTTCTGGTTGTACGCCGCCATATTCGTGTCACTGACTATTGACACCTACAGGAAGGACGTCAACTGACACCAGCTACTGCATGACTTGATGTCAAACATAACCGACTGATCTCAGGGCCGTTTGACGTTCGCATGTAACGATTTGAACTTTGCGTTCTTGGACAGTCCTATTCTGATGGCTCCCGGCGATGTTCTTATTCCGCCCTGCTGTGACAAGATATTTGGAGTCTTGACACCACCAGATTGGGCAGGATTGACACCGCTCGACTTTGCTGGCCGTGAGGACACGGGTTTTGGAGCTTTAACACCACTACATTTTGACGGAATTATGGATTTGACATTGTCTTTGTTCGTGGTTGGTACAGATTTTTTAGTTACATTGCAGCCGGATTTACCAGAATCAGTAACCTTATTTTTAGAGGGATTACTTTGTTTGCCAGAACACTTGGGCTTTTTCTTCGTTCTCTTTATTTTCGAAGTCTTGCACTCTTCAGAGCTCAATCTGAATTCCTCATCTGAACTGGAGCCATTCTCTTCAGAAACACTGTCTGTAATAGGTGATATCTGGAAATCTTCGTCAGATGAGAGATCATGGTCGGGTATTTCCGTGATCTCGAATTCCTTCTCCGGGTTTGGTGGCTGTCTTGAGCTTGAATTCCCTGTCGATGGAATTAAATTGCTTGGTGATCCGACAGCTGAGTCTACTTTGTTGCTCTTGCTCCCCTCTGATTCGAGACTTGGGATGGCATGGGTATCCAGGGTTTCCCTCTTGGTGCAAACTTGGGGTGAGCTTTGACTCTCAGATGACTGAGTATTATTCAAGTTCTTCTCAGCTGATGTACTGGTTGAGACGGTAACAGCTCTCAAATTTTCCTTGTTACTGTCAGACTTACTCGCTGTCTCCTTCTTACAACTCTGCATTGAGAGTTCCCTAGCTTTCTTTAGATCACGATCAAGTATGCGATCTGATGCCTTTGCTCGGGGTTTCTGAAAAATAGAAAATCCCTGATTAAAAATTGAGTTAAATTCAATTAGGTAATAAACTATGGATTCGAAGAAATGGAAGAATTCCCAAGACAAACGAGACACCTATAATACCTTTTCTTGTGAAGATTGTGACGATTTAGCTCGTTTGGAGGAGGGAATAACAAAGTCCTCTTCCTCGTCGTCTCTTTCCTCATCCTCAGAGAAGACATACCTCACCGGTTTGCAGACATTCCTCCTCTTACTCGACATACCAGTGCAGGGGAAGAGAGCAGAATATGTCAGGAATTCCCTGATGTCAAGGTTATCTGATGAGCAGACTATTAGGAGGAGAAGCGTTATCACGCTGGTGACAAGATTGTCAACTAACCGGGTGTCAAGAGAGAGGATGTGGGAGCCCATGCATTATTATCTGTAAGTGTGTGACATGCCCTATAAGGAGGAGATTAAGTTGTATAATGATGAAACTGGAACATAAAGTGGGGAAAATATTATACTGTGAATCAATATTATACTGTGAATCCATATCTACTTGGAATACAATGTGACTCGGACATCAATATTGAATAAAAATACAAAATGAAAATCAAAAAAGATACAAATAGTACAATTTACAGAGTATTACGCATACTGTTCGTTCTGAAGCATCACAAAACTTGGAAATGATGAGGGTCGCAAAAATCTAAAAAAGTACAAATGAGCTATTCTTCAACTAAGAATCGGGTTCTGATCAAATTGAAAACATAACAACCTCTCAATAATATAAAGACCAGAAATGTTCTACTTTCTCTGATTTTCTTTCAATTTCTGGGCAGTTCTCTGAACAGTTTCTCGATTCTTGCTCCTCCTTCCCCCATCCGCCCTCTCCTCTCCACTCTGATCACTCCTTTCTTCCCCCTCTATCTCTTTCGTACCCGCTGCCCGGTCATTCTCTGCCTTCATCTCCTCCATCAACCTGTCGAAACCCATCCTCAATTTGACAGCTTGTCTGGCAGCTATCCGTATGGGACTGGAGTTAGCCATCTTGTTCACAATTTGAGGGTCTTGTAGTTTGCGGGCCAGTGGCGGCAGAATGATTGTGGATACTATACCATGGAGCAGCCTCAACGCTGCACCCCAAGGACTCATGTCACGCAGGCGTGTGTATTGAGGATAAGTGTTCGCCGTTCGGAATAAGGATTAGGTTATGGAGAACCTATTCGTGGTTATCTCTGTGGACTGACCTCCAGTAGGACAGGGTTAGTATCTGAGTGTCGACCATGAATCGCTATGGAGATTGGAGGATGTTAATTGTTATTTGGTACACATATCCCCATTCCCCGGACAACAAAGCGAAATATGCAAAGATGATAGGATGCAGTGATCACTGATCAGTTCTACTCAGAATCAGAAGAATTGAACAAAGTAACCCTCAATAAATTACTACAATGGAGAATATACAAAGCAGTGGAGGTTTGAATGGCAAGCTCTAACAGTCTTCATTCTGATGACATGAAACAACCCTTAAGAACTTGTAGAGCGAATGTTTAACTCTATAGTGACCCTAGACGAAGAGAATCCTAGGTCATGCTAAGACCGATGCTACCGGCCCTGTTTTCCGCCCATATTCCGCAAAGCCTTTTTGAACTTCTTCTCAATGTCTCCTCTCACGTACCTGGCTGTAGCAGCCGGCTGAGCCAAGTCGGAATATCTACGGTAAAAGTGGTCATCGGGTTGTTATCACGTTCATTTTTCATGATATTTGCACTTTACACTTTACAGTTGTAATACTCTTTTTACAGTCGATCATTTCGTTGTCGCTGGCACTCACTTTTTAAGGTCTGGGTTAGCTTTGATAGCGTTATCTGCTCCCATTTTCAGTTTCACAGCTGCTCGGGCCAGAGTTCTGATTGGAGTAGAATTCGACAACTTGTTCACAACTTGCGGGTTCTGAATTAAAGAGTGAATATATGAATTATAGAGTGAATATATGAATTATGACATTTTACATTCAACTCATCAATCTTCATGATCAGACTAATTAACTCTATTCGTTCATTGTGTCCCATGACTGATTGCAATTCATTATCAGACTATGATTACCAGACGATATAATTAACCCAATTATAACAAATTAACCCAATTATAACTCACGGTAAGGTCCGGAACTACCGACAGAATGAGACGTTGTACTACAGGGGACCGTGACACGGCTACAGCTAGCTGAATCACCGCATTCCACGGTACCATAGCAGCTAAACAGTAGATTAGTTAGGGGTGTGTACGATTATACGTTTTCGCTGGAAGTCATGGTGATTGTTGTTAGCATTAGATGCTGTTGCCAGAATATAAAGTGTCGTAACTTATCAATATTTCGAGTAAAAGACGGTGAATTTATAGCCTATCATACTTCGTGTTTATTACAAAACTTATATAAGTTTCCATATCCATATTATACTGCAATCGAAACAATTCCAATAGTACGAATTAGGTGCTGTTCCTCAATGCTCAACATATATTTGAGCCTTGCTCAGATCTAACGTGGCAGAGGAAATGGATCTTCCCTACAAATAATATAGTGACGACAACTTGTGACCGAGTGTTTATAAACCTAAGACATGAACTGAATATTATCAACAAACATAACGTAGAAATTCAAAAACTTGCTAATGTTATGAGGAAGGCAAATTGGAGCAAACATCAAAAAACTTCCCATGAGAAATGAACGAAGTTTAGCGATCACAGTTCGAATACAATTTCCCCTATCCAATCCAGCTTAAGAAGGTCACGATATCAGTTTAACCATAGCACATTGTTTAGTGTAGTAGACCGTCTATCGCCGCTTCACAATTCCAGTTTTTGGACGATAAAGCTACGCGAGACTGATCCTGGAAAGGGAAACTTCAATTATAAACCAAATCAGGCATGGTGCTATTTCTTTCAAATTCATTAATCGCAATAAAATGTGTTACCTCTGAAAAACCCATTGATTGCAGTTGCCTGATGCTCTCATCAAATCTGTCTAGCTCAGCAGCTTCGCTGTTGTTGGGGGAGACTGGTGCTTTGAAGAAATGAGGAGTGTTTGAGATTTATATCGAGTAGCTAACGGATCAGAAATGAAAACTGAGGCCAGAGTTCGGACTGGCTATAATACCCGATTCTATCTCGAGATCACTTGGATCATTTCACACTTACCATTCGCATATATAATAGCCCAGTGTTTTGCCGTCAGTCGGTACATTTTGTTGTTTTCTTTAAACTGAAATAGAAATAGTTGAGAACTATGATCCCAGAATTTTCTAATCGAAATCGCATAATAAAGATTCGTGCGCGGCGCAGCGCGCATCTATCACTAGTTTGTAACGCTAACAATATCACAGATTTATCACCGCGCGTTACACGAACTATGCAAGAGCTACAATTCATAAACTGGGCTAAAAGACTTGCGTCATAGATACGTAGAAGAGTGAAGTAAATTGATGATCTATAAACAGCATACAACATCATAACATTCATACCCTACCCATTTAGGAGGATAACCAGATAACACAATACTTCCGAGCTGAGACACATCAGATAACACATTGAACAGTCATTTCTACCCGCTCTGTCAATATAAGTTAAGTCCTGAGTTTCGGTTTTGGCCCATTCCTAATTCATTTATCACAGAATTCTCATTAAATTATAGACATTGGAATGAGAATGTCCGAGTGAAAATAACACGGTATTATATTAGGGAAGAGTACTGTATTACAATGCTGTACGTCGATATTATGGACCTGTAAGTAAACCGCAAACTGGTTAACTTGTGTTGGTATTCGCTGAAAACTAAGCGCATGAATGATGATTCATCCTGGATGACTACCTATCACAGTGAATCTACAGAGCATCATCTGCTATGATACTATAAAAACATGTATGAGAGATAGAGATAATTTGCGGGCTCAGCTATTAACACCAGGATGTTAAAATCACTATATGGGGGCTGGCAATAGCTGCAGCAATTATAGGTGGAGTAACAAATTCCAATAACGTTGGAATCCTTCCAACTTCCATACCCCCGAATATAGCAGAGCTATGAGGGAATATCATTAGATATAGGGGTGTGTTCAGGTAACGAATGTGCCAATTAGCCAGCAACCTGGACTCATAGTGAGGCACTGAGTCATGGTACTGAGCTCACAGTTTATCTGAGTACTCGTTAACAAAGTGTGAAAGTGGTGATGATCATTATGATCCCTTGCCGTTGACGCCGACGCTTCCGCTAGACCTGTCATTTGACAGTTGACAATCTTACTGACAATTTCAACTTGAGAAAACTGTCTATGACAGTAATACCGACATGTCTGTAACTGACAGCTGTTACAGTGTCGAGCATTTCATTTTCTGCGGTATTTCGATCAGCCACATTGAATGCGATTACTCTCAGTGCATCGTTAACATATTGCTTGCAATTCAATCTATAACAATGTAACCTATGGGCTATTACAATGTAACCATTGGTGGTTACAGTATTGGTTACTAACCAATACTGTTTAGGCTCCCTCTCCCTCTCACAGTTGTTATGCTATAAGATAGTGTAGAATATGAATCAAGGTCAAACTAAGCTGTTACATTAACACATTTATGCACGCCCATGTGTTTGGTGTTAAAAGGGAGCTAAACAGTAATGAACAACCAACATCGATAGTGGTGTCTGCTGTTTTAATGGAAGCAACATCTCAGCTATTATAGTTTATAATGCTTGTGTGTGTGTGTGTGTGTGTGTGTGTGTGTGTGTGTG
>CAMPET010000332.1:27066-37127 GCA_946803715.1 Beroe ovata
TGTGTGCGTGTGTGTGTGTGTGTGCGTGTGTACCTGTGCAGCGACCACAGCATCTTGGGGATCGTCAGGTTCCGCAGAGCTGAGTAGTGACTGGAGAGAGAGTAGTACTGTTCGCAGTGTCATGGCCGCTGCCCTATAGTAGAGACACCCGGGTGTTATAGTTAGCAGTGTTTTCCTGACACTAGGTTACAACTTGATACGTGAGCCATAGTGCCACGTGTGTCAGAGAAAAAGTGTGGATTTTCTAGTGAGGCATATAAACAAGGGTCAGGAGTATTCTTGAATGGGAGGTTTTGCTACAAACTGTATATCAGTACGAGAAACTATAACGTCACAAGTGTTTGAGTCTTACCATTGATCTTTGAGGATGTCTAAACAGATTGCACCAGTCACTGAGCTGATATTGGGATGCCAGATCTTAGTTTTGAATACTACCTGAGAAGTGTGGTGATATCTATAGTTATTGCATACGACACATCCGCTACGATTTCGATAAAGCTCCCCCTGGCTACCTTTGGAGGATTGAATGGGTATGTTTCTGGGATGTTTATGTCAAGGACATATTTGCCCCCGTCAAAGGGCGTGTCTGGGGGTCCTTTTATTTCACCTCTCAATCTGTTGAATGAGTTATCAACTAACTCAATCTTAACGCCGGCTGAATCAACCTGAAGCAAGGGGAATCATTGATAGGTAGGTAAGTGGACCTAATAATTCAGACTATTCACAAACTGTCTACCTACCTCTTTGCTGTTGATAACTTCCTTGAATTCCCGCTTAATACGAGATATAGCCATGTCAGCCATCTTCCAATCAGGACACAGCAGTGAGGATTCTAGTTATCTTTCTTCGATTGTAAGTCCCGTGATAACTTTATATCATGGACTGGTTATCTCATTCAATTGCTAAATATTGTGAGGGATAAGTCAAAGATTGGGATATTACAGACGACACAGCCAAATCTTACGGTAACATTTTAGGACGAATTCATATCAACAAAATACCGGGATAAAGATTATGTTGCGTGCTTTTATTCATGTGGGACGTTGGTGACAGTTACAATCAGATACAGTGATTCCGGATAGGCTCTATCCTCACCCACGATCAGAAGAGGGAGCACTGTTTTCATCACAATAACTGTAAACTGTGTTTGCGGTAATGGAATTCATATTAATTGGAAAACATATTTCCTTGTGTTTGAAAAGACACTATTTATCGTCAACGTAGTCCAAAGACGAACTGATTGAGCCAAAAAGCTGAGCTATGGTGAAAAAATTGTGCACACGGAATTTCAATATAAGACCCGGAACTGCATTTTATTAGCATAACGAGTATTGAATACGAAGGCGAGTAAAAGACGATAGCTATTCATCAACTGATTATTCTTCATTCACTCATTGATAATGACATGCACTGAAATCTTAGCATTGTTACCATAATGTCATTCCTTCATTAACAGATACAGTATTCTGTAATTCATAAAAAACAACTCATATTATTATTACATTCAAATGCTTCCTTACACGAGGTAAAATTTGGTATCTTGTCGGCTGCCATGGTTTTGAGTAACGATGACATTTCTTTCAAATAGGTCGTAAAATTGGTCCTGTAAGCGAAATAACCAACTAAAACTAGCGAGTGATAGTGTATGAAATGTCTAGGTACAGTAATAATCTAATATCAGTAAACGAGCGCAGTGGAAAATGACAATTCTGAAAACAATAACAATGCTGAACTCCCGAAATAATATCTGCTTAATCGAAATTATGATCAATATAATATAGCCTAGTCATATTCGTTTTCTGAAGATCGTGAAATGGGTGCCTACTAAGTTAATTTATACAAGGTAATGCCGTACAAAATAGCAAGGGATATCCTGACCCCATCCTGAGTCAGGATTCCTGACTAAGAAACAGATAGGACCTTGTTGATATGTTCAAATTCATTGTGTTCATCATCGACATTATCATCAGAAGTTAGCAACACGTAGGATGGTTCTGATCTTGATTTCCTTCTCACAAGATAGATCACTCCTACCACAAAGGCTGCCAACAGAATGGCAACCACAGAACCCGCAACTACTCTCACATTACCATCGCCAAATGAGTACTGTGAGAGACTGCTGACTCTTTCCACACAGAGGTTTGAATCACTTCCCGAGCAGTAGCAACAGTGCTCAGTGACACTCTCACTACAACACTGCCAGCATTCGTTGTATTTCAGGTTTTTGACAAGGGGAGCTTTGCACGCTAAACATCTGTCAAATCCCTCATCAGTACAATTGTGGCAGGTCACATGACACGGTTTACACGTGTTGATCCTGCGGTCGTTGTAGAACCCCTGACTGCACGAATCCACACATCGGTCTGTGGAAAGAGTGAACCCCTCTATACACTGGCTACATTGATACTCATTCGATCCATTACATTCAGTGCACGTCGGATGACATTTCTCACACGCATTACGTTTGAATTTGAAGAAGCCCGCACTGCAATCCCGAACACACTTTTGCTGCTGCAGGAGGTAACCCGGGGGGCAGGATAGGCAGTTGTCAATGGCGGGCCCAGTACAAGTCCTGCAGGAGTTATCACAGGGCAGACAGGTGTTTCCACTGACGAAGAACGATTCAGAGCACTGAGGGAGGCAGGAACCACCCTGCAAGAGTAGGCCAGCAGAACACGTTGTACATGATGAAGAGGAAATACCGGTGCAATGGGCACATGTTTCATGACATGGGGAGCACATTTTCAAGTTAGTTTCCTCAGTGGCGAATGTACCAACTGGACAATCAGGTACACACTGAGCTCTTTCCAAGTTGTCCTTGTTTGGAAGCAGGTATTTCCCATTGGAGCATGATAAACAGTAGTTGTTATAGGGCTGTGAGCAGAGTTCACATCCATCGGAGCAATCATCACAATACACCTGCTTCTTTAGCTGATACTGAGTGATCAGGCCCTGAGTTGCATCATCTTTACACGCGGTGCATTCACTCTTGGAGGGTCCAAAACATGCGCTGCACTTGTGGAAACAGGCAATACATGTGTCTTGATAGTAGAACTGACCGTCAGGACATGGACTCTTACAAACCCCGTTATCCAGGGTATAGTTAGTGCTGCAAGACAGACAATTCCCTGTAGTGTCACACTTGGAACAGTGTCTGGCTATGTCACACAATTTACAAACTCCATTCTGGTTGAACATCCCATCTGGGCATGTGGGGTGACATTTTCCATCATACAGGACAGTTGTATCGGAGCAGAGGCTACAAATATGTTCAGAATTACAAGAGAGGCAATACTTGACATTCTTACACTCTGGAGCACATTTTCCACCCACTAGACTAAACCCTGTTTTGCAGGCGCTGCATTGGTAATCCTGGGAACCAAAACAAGTTAGGCACGAGTCATGACATGGTTCACAAACACCGCTCAGCATATTTCCCACATAGCCATCAGGACATTGCTGCTGACACTGTCCATTGGATAAGAACAACCCATCCACGCATTGAGTACACTCTAAAGCTGTGTCACCAGAGCAGTTTCTGCATGTGTAATGGCATCTCTTGCATTCATTGCTGAGATTGGGACCGACAGGGTGAGTTATGTAATAGAACTGTGGACAGGATTTGAGACATTGGGATTCCGCAAGAAACAAGTCTTCTGAACAAGAGATACATTCAGTTTCAGAACTGCCATAGCAAGATGAGCACCCATCATAACATGGCTTACAGGTACCAGTCTTGTTATCACCATAGTAACCAGGGGGACATGACTGGTAGCACCTATTGGACAGGAAGAATAGGGAAGGGCTGCAGGTGAGACACTTATCATAACCAACATCAGTGCAGGTAAGGCAGTCAGAGTGGCAGGGTTCACACTTCCCTGCGTCAATAACTGTGTTTGGAGGGCATGCATCGACGCAGGTTTGTTGGCTTTGTAACAGGAATTTCCCAGCGTTACAGGAAGTGCAGTTATTAGCTGAGGGCCCATCACAGTTGCCACAGAGAGAATCACATTCTTTGCACTGACCCGAACTGTGAATAAACTCTCCAGCTGCACAATGAGCGATGCATGCAGCTCCTTTCCTATCGAGATTTTCTCCTGGTCCGCAAATATCAACACACAGTTGGGTCGACTGTTGTAAGTAGTGAATGCAGGCAGTGCAGTTCCCAGGACCGGGGCCGTGACATCCCAAACTGGGGTCACACTGCCTGTCACACTCAATGTCTGTTTCAGTTCTACTACTAGGTATGGGTATTTTCGAATCACGAAGGTTAGGAAGGGATGGAGTGCCATAGAACACGAGATGCCAGGAAACCAATTTCATGCTCTCACCTCCATTGTTTGATATCTTAAGCGTCCAAACACCTGTTGGATCTTCTCCCCAGTTATGAACGTTAAGGAATGGCCATTCTTTAAATCCAGCAGTGTTCCTATCATATTTTCTATAGGTCAGAAGCTGTGAGAATGTTCCAGCAGGAGATGTTAGTTCTATTGAGATATCACCACGTTTATCGGCATCAATTGAAAGAACGCATTGCACATGCTCTAGGTACTTGATTTTACCATCACAGCCATTGAAATCAATTTTGAATTCCTCAAAACCAAACTTTCCAATTACTTTACTTTTATCCAGAACTTCACTGTTGCATATTTCTTGATCTGGAACGTTATTCCATAGAGAAGCAAGTTCAACAAGACCACCAGCATCTATCACACCAAAACCAAACTTGTGTGACACCTTGTAGCCTGCTCCGTTGGTGGTCCACTCAGGTTGTTGTAGGTTCCTGGGTTTGGATGTTTGCACAACTAGATGCTGAAGATCTCTCCAAGTTAGCAGTGGATTGGCTTGCAGGACAAGAGCAAATATCCCTGCTGCCAATGGAGCTGCAGCACTTGTCCCTGTGTGCTTCTCAGTGCATTTACTGTGCAAGTCAGTTGATAAAATCTGCTTCTCATCTCTGCTGCCACTGGAGTATGTAACAGCTAAAGTTGATGAACATTCCTCAGCATACCAGGGTTTCATCCCATTTTCTGAAGTCGACCCTATGGAGAGTGTCCATATGGAATTTGTATAGCCATCGCAATTACAATTGTCCTGGGAATAACCTCCATTACCACTTGCCCAAACGAATATACTGCCTCTTCCATTCCTCCCACTCTCTATTCCTTTCGTAAAGGCTGCAACAGTAAGACGCCCTGGCCCATCAACAGTTTTACCATCATCATCAGGTCCCCAGCTAGCACTGTAAATATCAATGAAATCCTGATTATGCCCAATTGCCATGGCTTCAATTCCATCTGTGACAACACCATCTAACATTCTTATTCCCCCAATCCTAGAATGATAAGCAGCCCCTACTCCACAGACCTCATTATCAGCAACTGATGACACTTCTCCTGCACATCTTGTACCATGTTTATTTTCATTTGTGATGTCATATCGAGGCATAGGATCATCATCATGGTCATTCAAGTCAGTGCTGGCTCTTGGTTCATAGTTCAGCATCAGATCAGGATGAGTTCTTTCAATTCCATCATCAAGAATGGTGATGACAATCCCCTTACCAGTAACACCTTGCCTCCATGCACCAGTTATATTATTATAACTGTCATATAGATACCACTGTTTAGGAAAATAAACATCATTGAAAGAAAATTCTGGAACTGAACGTTTCACTCTCTTCAATACAGTCATTTGAACAGCATCTTCAACATGAGAATGCTTCTTTATATGATGCGTCACATTATGAGAATGTCCATCAGAATAAACTGGGTGATCATTATGCTGGTAAAGATGATGATTGTCTAAGCTATTAATTTTGCCAATGTATTGTATACCAAGTTCTTTGGCAATAACATGAGGTTCTGCCTCTGGGTGTAACTCAAGACTCCATGTGTTGTGATAAACACATTCAGAAAGAATGGGCAATAAATACCAAATTAAAATTCTGAATATATGCATTTCAGGAGCAGTATGTCAACAGGCCCACGTGACTCATTCTGACATCAGCCCTGAAAAGTATGCATTGTCAGGATAGAGGATCAAATGGCTGATATAGGAGCTAAACTGCTCATGCGGAATTGATGAATGTAATTGATCCCAAAAAATCTGATTCTTTCAAGCCTTATTAATATGGAATAGAATAGTATAGAATAGAATGAATTATGGTATACAGCCATCAGTATTATAGAGATTTTATAAAAATCATTAACCCAGTAAAAAACACCACCTTAATCTGATAAGGTGTCCAGTGACCAAAAGTACTACAAATTAAAAAAATTGCCGATAGAAAGTCAATAAATTTTAATACCTCTTTTCTTCGCAACATAAGGATTCTGACTCAAATACTCCTTAAACTTGACTTTACTGTCTAAATAAGTTGGACCCTCAATCTAATTTAACACATGCCAGTAATTATTGGCATCTAAAGTATCAGCATTCATTGCTCCAGCTTACATTGGATGCTTACATTGGATGCACTTCTAACAGATATGAGCAAGATGTTCCAATATGGTTTCACCCTTTCGGATATGAAATGTTCATCAATTGTTCCTATTTTGTGACTGTGCTTGATATAAGATTTCTGCTAAGTAAGCAAGTTCCTCCTGCTATATCCTTATTTAAACAGGTCATGACTATAGTCTACTTTATCATTCACAATCTTGAATACTTAAATAAAATCCCCGCATATTTCCGCTCTGCAAGAGTTGCTAGCTTCAGCTTTTTCAGCAGTTCACTATAAGGAAGTGTGCTTAGGCTACTAATCAGCCGAGTGAAACGGTGCTGCACCCCCTCAAGCTCTAAATTTTAGTCCAATTCCTATAGCAAATGGCTGGGGACCAAAGCTGAAGTATTATTATAGCATTGTAAACCCTTAACATCAAGTCTGGTATAGAGCAAAATAATTTTGACAGAATGACAGGAGATCAACTCAAATATTCAGAGCCAATCTTATACAGTTCAAAAGAATAGGAACAGTATGGAATAATTAGCCGTCACAATTCTCACAAAAATTAATAACACAAAATCCTAAGAATGAGTCTGAATGAGCTTGCGCCGCGCACGCTCAAAAGCGAAATTTTTTGTCAAATTTTATATGACCTCTGGGTTCGCTTTATGAATTGATAAAATCTCGTTCTCGTTTTGTTGTCGTATACTATACTATCTGACTTTCAATTTCATTCCTCGTCCGCGCGGCGCGGCACCTCCATGTCGTTGAACGCGTATGCAAAAAAAGCATGCTCCCACATGTGCACACGTTGCGCGCCCCTATTCTACTCAGTGATCTGAAAAGTCGTAGAAACCACGGAGAAACCACGGAGACGCGCAGCGCGCGCGGAGTATTTGGGTCACGCAGCGCGGGAACACTCCCACACAATCACGTAGAATTGAATGTAGATAGAAACATGAACAAAGGTCTCAGGTCAGATGTAAACTGTATATATTATTTAATCATTTATGATCATTGCATTATTATCACATAAATTTACTGCAGCGCCAATGACGGTGCATAATTTGCACAACAAACAATTTAAAAATTTGCAGACTGGAATCCGGTCCCCGAGTTATAGCATATAGGGATTAGGGGCTTCAAATTAATCAAACTTTAAATGAATCATACTTTAAATGAATTAAACTTCAAATGAATCAAATAGGGAATGAATCCAACCTCAAATGAATCAATTATCTAACCTCAAATTGATCAAACTTCAAATGATCATGAATCAAAGTGAAAACTCCAAAATTTAACACCTAAAATATAATGACTGTTTTGACTTGAAATTAATCTATTCTTCAGGATCTCCACAGAAATGTTGGTGCATCCTTTAGGGATGATATGAGATGAGTGCATCTTTTCAGAAATAATCATCTCAGAGAAGCTTACTATGCGCCTTTTTAGGAAGTTTAATAAATTATCCACAGCTTTTGTCATTCCTCTTGAGTATGGCTTATCAATTGATCAAGACTAAAATTATCAATGATAGTTTAAATTCCTCATGAGCTGCAGCATTAAATTGAACCAGTTGACCTGAAGTCAGAAACCCCTGCTGCAGTATTGCCTGGGGATGCTAGGCCCTCTGACGCGAGCTGCGAAGCGGTGAGCAATGAGCGTCAGCCAGGTTGAGCATTAGCCACACGGGAAACCCGGGCCTATCGTTAATCGTAGACAGGCAATTGCAGTACTAATGTTTTAGGGAATTGTTTTATATATCAATTTTCATATCAAGAATTAACAACCAGAACAGAGTAGAATTTGGGGCAACCATTTCTCTATAAGAGGAACTTATACCAATGCTGTATGTGTTTTCCAGCTTACCCATTGAAGGAGCCACAAGTACTGATCTTATTCTAGCACCTATTCTTATGACTAGCTCCAGCAGTCACCTTTCCTGCTTCCTCCTAATTATATTCATTGATAATATATTTCAGTTGTGTTAGTACTAAATTTGATGAGGTTGAACTACAATTACTTTCTTCCTTCAACTTCTATTGTCAAAGACCTGATGACCATCATGCTGTGTAGAGCTTACATAAACGCTGTGGATGAATTAAACTTAATTCTACTCTGCAAGTAGAATAATACTTGAATTACAATATAAAATCAAAACCACCACTTGAGCTTATTACCAGCACTGTATACCTGCACTTTATCAAGTGTAATTGAGTATCACACAACATCATTCATACCACGTGGTATGTTACATAGATCACGTGACCCTAGTACTGTACAAGCCAACTCACTCACCCCCTCATGGGAATGCTGCAATCAAGCAACAAAACGGGATGAGCCCAGAATTCTGACGCTGAGACATCTCCCATCTTTAGATAATCCATCGAACAAGCTGATTGGCTAGTGACCTCTTCAAACCTTTCTAATTGGTCTATCACACTATCACACCATGCGTTGTACTTAGTGCAGCAGAACTTTGTGTTTCAGTTTAGTCACACGTTTTATAATTCCCACAGTTTGTTACTCTCTGCTGATGCTGGTTGTAGTTGTAATTCAACTCTCATGTTGGTGAAATTCATAAAGCTTTTGATACTTTTGAATCGACAACAAAGCAAATTTATTCCTGGTATTGTTTACTAGCTTACTAGAGAGCACACACAGATACTACCAATCCATTGTTTCACTCACCATCAACGTGGCTTATTCGTGCTCCTCCATCAATATTCAATAAATCACTCTTTCCTACAGTTGCCACATTTCGTGTTGCATCTTATCACAACTGCCATGAAATGTGTCGGTACCCCATAACCCTCGTGCTACGCCGTCACCGTTGTCAGAAATCGTATGTCAGATGCTGCTAAATAAACAATCAAGTCGCTGTGCATGATATTTTGCAGTGATGTGAACGATAACACTCTGTTGTTTTCTCCTGCCCGTCAGTAACAAGGTGCATTTCACTGTCATCCTCTAATGAAGGGTATAATGGTAAACTTAACCTGATGTCACGGTCCTAATGCTGATCAAAAAACATCCCCCAGTGTTTCTATTACATTTTTCATATAGATATTTGTAAACCGTAAACACATTTTACGATTTGTGTGTCACGTGACATGGTGTGGCTGCATGAATATAGCTGGTAAAAAGTGGAAGCAATCATTGCAGTAGTTAAGCGATGCGATCGGCCGCTGATGCAATCGTTGTAAACATAATGAGTATATGAAAATATTCACTCAATTTCAAAATTATTATCACTTTTTTCATCACGTATTTGTGGATGGCGATATCATGAGATATGGTAGTAAATAGGTAAATAACGTGAAAACTGCAAGGTGTATCCCCCATTTGTGAATTTTGCGTAGCGGTTTTGGAAATAGCTAGAAAACGATAGCTCCCAGCTGAAGCTGACAACTTAACTGTGAATTATTGCTAGTGAAATCTCCCCTATCGCACTGACTCATCATCATGAGTGTTTTGCAATATAATTGCATGTTCCGAGTAAACATGGTGCGCGCGATTTAGTAGGCATGCCAGAGTTCCTAGATTTGAAGAAATGTAACGACTGGTATACCTACCGTTTGTCACATAGTGAAACACACACACACACACACAC